>CALNHX010003016.1:0-161279 GCA_940337035.1 Agriotes lineatus
AGTCGCAGGTGCAACTTTTGCCCAAGAGTTCGTGACAGAAAAACTCTTTTCGTGTGTAACTTGTTCTAAATCAGTATGCGCAATACACACAACAACAGAAACTATATTATATTGTCCAAACTGCAAACCCAGCGACAATAAAGAACACTGATAAAACAATATTTTGTAAATGTTTTTTTATATTTTTTGAAGACCTATTTAACCTTAGTTTTACTTTGTATTTTCAATAAAATTTTGTGCTATAAGTCCTCAATGTCGTTTATAATAGAAAGAAATTAATAACAAGCCCAAATTGGTTATAGACATAAAAACCACTGGGGTATCCTTAATACCCCGCACTGGCTCTAATGAAGGTTTTAGAGCACGGGTACGGGAGGGTTAATCTCCCAAATTTATATTTACTTTAATTTTTATTCAAAAACTGATCTTAACGTATCATAACAATATATAGTCATGTCAACAGCATCACGTCTTGAACTTCAAGTTCTGGATTAAAATCTTGAAAATCAGAACTTAAGGTTGAATATTTTTTCAAACACAGAACTATTCAACTTCTGCCCATACATCTCCAATGCTGGCAATTACCTTTGTTCTTTGTTATGTTAACATGATTGAATACATTGTCAAAGTGAGCTATTGGCAACATTTTTCTTCTTTCTGGCAACTTTAGTGCTTTTATCCATGTTAGGATCATTTCACTTCAGTCATCCTAATTACACTGTGAATGTGTGTGATCAATTCAGCCACTTTGTTGAAAGCTTCTTCAAAGGCTCATCAACGTAGGGCCTTTGTCGTGATTAATTATGGCGTTTTTTCTATTTCGAGAAGTTCTTCCCTGGTGAACTCCATACTGTGAGATTCGAGCAAGTCATCTACATATGCAAAGTCTACATTGTCAAAGCAACATATTTTGCTATGTCAACAATATCATGTCTTGAACTTCAAGCTCGTGTTCGGGATCCTTAAGAATCAAAACTTCATGCCAAACCTAATATTTTTCCAAGCTCTCTTCATGTACAGCTGTTTTACTTCTGCAGATACATCTCAAATGTCATCAATTGAAGACTATGATGCAAGAAGGGGATAAGTAACAATATGTAAATTTTTCAGGAAAGGCAAAATAATTTTAATTTTTTTAAAGTTTATTTAGAGTTAGCATGGTGTGTAGATGTTAAAGTACAACCATTATGTCTGCATTAGACTGAAATATTCTTATAAATATGATAGCAATGGCCTAAATATCATTCATGGTGCAAGAATGAGATATGTCACAACTTTTGTTTTTACTATCTTCATAAAGGTTATGTCAAATGCAAGAAGGGGATAAGTAACACAAGACCTTATTGTAGAACATTGAGTTTATTAGCATTTACTATTAATGTCTAAACACAAGTAAATATAATATATGTAATAATAAAAGAAAAACTAAATGCAAGTAAATATTCTAAGCAAAGAAAAATAAACACTAGTAAATATTTTTTTTCCACGCCCACATCATTCACCCGGTCGTTATCATAACGAACGTGTTTGTTATGAAAAAATGTACAATTCAGTTTTACAGTGGGCTCAATATGTCATTTTAATCTAAAAATTACTGAAAATATGTCATTTTGACATAAAAATTACGACAATCTGCTGACATTGGCAGTTGTCAAAATAAAGCTGTCATTCATTAATTTGAAAAAATGTGTACTTTTTGTGGGCAAAATAGCGTACATAACTTGCTCGAAAGTGTATCGTACTCTCGTATTTTAAGTCACTCGGCTCCGCTACGCTCGCCTCGTTTCTCAAATATACTCACACGATATACGCCACTTCCGCAGCTTGTTATGTAATATACTATAACAGGACAAAAAACATAAACACAAGTAAATATTCTTAACAAGACAACAAAAAATATATTCTTAACAAGACAAGGAAACCGAAACGCAAATAAATATTATTAACAAGAAAATAAAAAATGTTAAACGGTTTATTAATCGGAATCACTAACGTTATCATCAGTTACCTCTGAATCTACATATTTCATTTTTTGTATATTTCTATTCCACCCCGCTATATTTCTTCGTGTTTTCACCCACGATTTTCGACAACTTTTGTAACATTATTTGCCACATTTTCGTCGGCTTCAAAATCAGATGATTCCCCGCCCGATGGCTGAAAATCGGTGGTAGAGCTTTCATATGGTTCACTAATATCACTTTCACTGCTATTACGATTCATATTATTAAATTATAATATAATATGACGTTATTTTATATCCCTTCAGACCCCGTTAAAAACAATAAAGGCAGACAAGCGACAAGTTTACACTGGTCCAACTCTAATAAAGTTGCGTGATTTCTTGATGCAGGTGGTCACGACTGCAAGAAGGGGATAAATCGGGGGGGGTTGGACCAAGTGTAAAAAACAACGAATATGCGGTGCAAGAATGGGATAAGTAACGAATAACATATCTCATTATTGCGCCAGTCTGTAGCTAGGGATAAGTGATTTTCTATTATAGTTCGGTACCTATTAACCGCACAAATCTCGTATTTGCACCAGACAAAAAGACCATATTTTAAAACCTATTTCTGTAGTTATCTCATTTTTTGAAATTATGTTACATATCCGCTTCTTGCACCGCAGTCTTCAATTGTGTTTTTTATGTTAAAATTTCCAATTTCTTAATTTTTTGTATTCACATTACAGCAAAAATGTAACATGCAATCAGATAAATGAGAGATACTTGAATCTGGAAAAAAAAGAAGAAAGTAAAAATTGTATGATGATGTTATATTAATCCATGATTCAAGAAATTGTCAAGAGTGAACTGATGGACAGCCACTTTGATGGTTCTATTCGTGTTACATTCGTTTCAAGGTGTTTAAATAATTCTGCCACTGTTTCACTGACTCATCAACATGCGGCTCGTTGTATTCACTATTTCTGTTGTTGTCTATAAGTATGATCAAAAATTATTTTCATGTAGCATGGCTATGAAATACTTCCTAATTTATGAATCCAAGTATAACTCACTTAAAAATCAAATGTCAAGTGTAACATTTAAGTACGAACATAGTTGCATTCATCAACTAGGAACTATTCCATAGCCATACTAGATGAAAATAATTTTTGACCATACTTTATTTCCGGAAGTTCTTCACTGGTGGTACATAGTGAGAGATTGGAGAAATTGAACTACATTTCCATGGTCTACATTCTCAAATCAAAAGATTGTGCTATGTCAACAACATCCCGTCCTGAACTTCAATCTTGTGTTCGAGATCTTGGGAATCAACATTTTAGGCTAGATATATTTCCAAACTGCTTTGATGGAGAACTGTTTAACTTCTATTTCGAGAAGTTCTTTACTGGTGAGCTTCATAGTGTGAGATTGGAGCAAATCATTTACATATGCGCTCCTACATTCTCAAACCAACAGCTCTTACTATGGCAACAATATCACGTATTAAACTTCAAGCCCGTATTCAGGATCTCGAGAATCCAAACTTCGGGTCAAATATTTTATCATACTCTCTTCATGTGAATTATTTAACTTCTGTCCACGCATCTTGCATGTTGTTAAATTATGTACCTTTTTTATGGTAAAAGTCACACCCTCGTCGCATAAGTGAGGGAAACCCGTATCTCAAAAAAGAAAAAGATAAAATAATGTATAAATTTTTTTTCAAGAAAGTTTGTAAAATGTAGCTAAAAATCGAAATAATTCAAAATTGTAATGCATACGATCCCAACTATACTCTCAAGTGAAGATTTAATTATAGCCACTAGTTTGTTTCTTATTGTAATGGTTACAGAGCTACCACGCAGAACACACGAAATATTGACATACTGTAGGTATTTTGAACTACACCAGCAACTAGTACCAAAGGGTCACTTGTGTTACAGTGTATTCAGCAATTAAGATGCTCTGAAAATGAATCAGTAAAACTTGAAGAAGAATTTGAAAGTGTCCATAAATTATAGCATTAAGCTATAAGAAACATAAAATTATAGTTTTATGGAGATAATAAATTATAATTCTTCAAAAATAAACAGAGTAACAACTGAATAGGAAACTTTCTAGAAAGTTAAAATAGTCATCTGCCTGCAGGCAATTGCATTTAAATTTTTAGTTAAATGTGGCCTTGTGTACATTTAGTGCAAACAATATTTTGTTCAACAAGTCATTAGGTGATTGTGAGTTACCAGTAATGCACTTCACTCAAAAACTCTGTAAAACGCGTTTAGTACTATTTATAAACTTAATAGGTATGGACATTTGTGTAGCATTATTGGAAGTAAATATGGGCATAGTTGAAAAACCTGAGGAAATAATAATTTTCCAATCTGCATGTGATAGTAAACAGCTAACAACTGTAACTGTATCTTCAAAATTGTGTTCTCTGTGTTGTTATTACGTAATCTCAAAAAATTAATGGAAAGACAGCTGCAGTTTGTTTCTCAAATCTTTTTTGTGTCCTTATCTGAACCTTGGCACTTTTGGCCTTCAGTACTTGTGTGAAATACTTTGCATGAATATCCATGCAGAGGCAACTGTGCCAAAAACAAAGATGCAATGTCGAAAATGAATTTGAAGTCGTTCATTAAGTGCTACAAGTTTCTCTGTGCATCGGGATGCAAGCCCAAAACCGTGCAAGGTACGAGCAACCACGTGCCCGTTCAAAATAACCTACAAGCCGTATTAAGTATATTTACAAATCAAACCTCGCTTCGGGTGTGTAATGCTGCCAAATGTTTTCAGGAAGCATCTACAGGCGCGGTGCCAGGCGTTGGAGGAAGCTCTACAGGGTCAATGGGCATATATTCCAGGCGAAGAGGTTTAACAGGGTGAGTGCGACTGGCAGGCGTTTTTGTGCTGTCTTTACCAAAACTTTGTTGGCAGAGGGCTTTCTGTGCGTTTTGCCATGATCGAATCTGGGGCTTGGGGCGGCAGGGCTTCAAGTGCATCCAGTGTAAACTCCTCGTCCACAAGAAGTGCCACAAGTTGGTGCAGATTCCCTGCACGAACGAACATATCGAGCCGATTATCAAGGAGGACCACAATGGGGAGACGCAGGCCATTGGCAATGCCAACAGTGAGCTGCTTTCGGATCATCTCAGAGACTTCCCCGAACCACCTCCAGATGTTACAGGTAGATGATTTTGGTGTGACTCAATTTAATCATTATTTAAACTAACCCATCTGGCTATTAATTCTTAGGTAAATGTTGGTAATTTTTATTAGCTCAGTAATTTCTATTAATTTAATTTTAACAAACTTCATTGTATTAATAATAAAACTGTTGGGAAGCGAGTATAAAACAGAATCAAGTCAAGAATCGTTCATGTGGAAACATGGAAACCACCGGCCCAGTAAAGGCGCTCAAAGTAGCTACCAAGGTTGAAACTAGAATTCTAAAATTTGTGGGGCGCCAGCCTTAGACCCTGATAGGGCGACTTTTATTTTCAAAAGACTCCAAAATTGCCTCTTTGCCAAGCCACCACTGGTTTATGTACAGAGAACTATTCTATCATGTTTTCTGTGCACTATCCAATCTGGCAATTAAACTCGAAGTGGGTACTTTGCCAACAGCTCTTATTAATAGTATAATATTGTTTGAACTAGTAACCCCTGTTGACTTTGCTTTATGTATACAAATGCTGTTTTGACTTATTTTTATTTATTCAGATGTTGCTAATCACATTCTCTTTTCAAACAGTATAATTCATGTTCTTCTAACACCATCCTTCTTCTTTTCACATTTTCTTTGCTTTTGACAGTATTAATACAGTGAGTTACAATTTCTTCTACACTACTTATTACACTATTTATACAGTCATTTACTATTTCTTTTGTTTTCTCTATAATTCAACTTGCACTTCTCTGTTTGCTCCTGCTGATTACCAAAGTGATTGTTTCAGAAGAGCTTGCTTAATTAATAGCCCTTTCTAACACTTCTCTTCCTATTTTATTGACCTCCAGGAATCATATTCTGATTGCTTATGACACTATCGATGCAGTAATTTACTATTTCTTTTGTTTTCTGTCTATAATTGGTCTTGCACTTATCTCTTGATTCCTGCTGATTACCAAAGTATTTCAGAAGAGCTCACAGGCCCTCCTCACAACTTTCTTCCTATTCTTCTGTTCGCCTGGAATCATATTCTATTTGCGTTCAACACTATTGATACAGTAATTTACCATTTCTTTTGTTTTCTGTTTATAATTGATCTTGCACTTATCTCTTTGATCCTGCTGATTATCAAAGTGATTGTTTCAGAAGAGTTTAATTTATTCACAGATCCTTCTAACATTGTCTTTTCTATTTTTCTGTTTGCCAGAAATCACATTCTGATTGCTTTTGATACCATTGATACAGTGATTCACTATTTCTTCGGTTTTCTCTCTCTAATTCATCTTGCACGTCTCTCTTTCAAGCTGCTGATTATTCAGATGATCGTTAGGAAAGGGTGTGGTTAATTCATATGCTCTTCTAACACTTTCCTGGCTATTCTCTTATTTCCCAGGAATCACAATCTGTTTGCTTTTCTGTTGATACAGTAATTTACTAATTCTTCTGGCTTCTCTGTATATTTTATTTTAACACTTTTCTTTTACCCTTTTGAATACCAAGATACTTGTTTTAGAAGAGTTTAAATCAGTTTCTTCTAACACCATTTTTTTTTCTTCTCTTTGCTAGGAATCTATAGGCTTTTGACACGACTACAGGAATTTACCATTGTTTAGTAATGTTTGTATATGCTATATTACAATTGTCTCTTTGATGATGTTGTATACCGAAGTGATCATTTTGGAAGAGTCTAATTCACACACTTCTCACACCATCCTTCTTATTCGTTTTCTTGTTAGGAATTACATTTTGTTTGCTTTTGACAACATGGACATTGTAATTTACTATTTTTTCTGTATTCTCTGTTTATTTATTATCTTCCACTTGTTTCTTTTGTTCTGCTGAATACCAAATTGATTGTTTTAGAAGATTTTAATTCACGGACCCTTTTTGTTGTTCTTTTTGCCAAGCACCACACTCTACTTGCTGTTGGCACTGTTGATATGGTAATTTACTATTTATTTTTGTCTGTATTCTCTGTATATATTATTTTGTACTTCTCCCTTTGATCCTACTGATTATTAAGGTGATTGTCTTAGAAGACCTTAGTTCATAAGCTCTTTTAACACCACCATTCTTTATTTCACCGGGGATAACATTTTGTTGGTTTTTGACACTATTGATAGAGTAGTTTATTATTTCTTCTGTACTTTTTCTAAATTTTATATTGCAGTTCTCTCTTTGACTGTTTTGAATACCAGGGTGTATTTTTTATACTTCTTGCTCTGTTCCCGAATCATACCACATTTCTTGTTTCTGAAGATTTTCCTGCATGTTTTTTTCCTTTAATTAAAAGTACTTCCTATTTGCTTTTAACAGTATTGCTACAGTAATTTATAATTTACCCTGTATTTGTTTAGTTCCTCATTGAATTTATTGTAATATTCAGAATGATCTGTTTAAAGGAGACTCCGTACCAGTGGAAGATCCTTCCAAGCCATCTGCAGATGCCTTGGAGCCAGGCTCACAGCGACAGTACTCGCTGAACGACTTCGAACTGATCCGTGTGATCGGTAGAGGTTCCTATGCCAAAGTCCTAATGGTGGAATTGAAAAAGACGGGCCGTATATACGCCATGAAAGTGATCAAGAAGGCCCTAGTAACTGACGATGAAGACATAGATTGGGTTCAAACAGAAAAGCACGTGTTCGAAACCGCATCCAACCATCCGTTCCTGGTTGGGCTCCACTCGTGTTTCCAGACGCCCTCGCGCCTCTTCTTTGTCATCGAGTTTGTACGTGGTGGCGATCTCATGTTCCACATGCAGAGGCAGCGACGCCTGCCCGAGGAGCATGCTAGGTTCTACGCTGCGGAGATTTCGCTGGCTCTTAATTTCTTGCACTGTAAGGGCATTATTTATCGAGACTTGAAACTTGATAATGTGCTGCTCGACCATGAGGGGCACATCAAGCTGACTGATTATGGAATGTGCAAGGAAGGCATTCGGCCTGGGGACACGACTTCGACTTTCTGTGGGACTCCGAATTACATAGCGCCTGAAATACTGAGAGGGGAGGATTATGGATTTTCTGTTGATTGGTGGGCTCTTGGTAAGGCTTAGTCTTGCTGCAGCGGCTGCAGATATTGTAAATTTGAATGTTTATAAAAGGTGTATTGCTGTACGAAATGCTGGCTGGCCGATCTCCGTTTGATATAGCAGGAGCCTCGGAGAATCCCGATCAGAACACTGAAGACTATCTGTTTCAAGTGATTTTAGAGAAGACTATCCGTATTCCCAGGTCGCTTAGCGTCAAGGCTGCCAATGTACTTAAAGGCTTCCTAAATAAAAACCCGGCAGACCGGCTCGGCTGCCACAGCCCTGACTCCTTTACTGAGATTACAGGACATCAGTTTTTCAAAAGTATTGACTGGGATATGGTAAGTAGTTTTTTGACCGTCTGAGGTATTTTTCCACGTGTTACAATTTTAAATAAGATATGACAGCTTGAAGAATTAATTTAATTCATTTTATTGAGTGATCTTTTGCATGCTCAAGGGGATCTCAGTAACTATGGCAGATAAAGAAATGATTAAGAGTTAAGCAACTACAGTGGTGTATCTGCAGATCAAACAGTTAGTAGCTAACTTTAACATGGCATAGCTCATTCACCATGTACCAGATGGTGTCCTTATACAATAGAATTATTACTAGCAATTACTACAAAGGTTCCCTTCACAGAATTTTAAACTCTCACTAGGTAAACAGGCACAGCTTTCTTTTTAAACGAATAAAACTTGCGGCATATAAATCTTGATGAATTAAAATTATACAGCTACACTACTTGTGTGCACAGTATATGTATAAAACTAGTTAAAATTTTAGAAAATGTAGACATGCATTTAGTAAATCATGGCCAACCCCAAGCGGTGGAATTAACGAACATCTAATATTAACCTTACTTATTTATATCGTGCGTTTAGAAAAAAAATCATTTAGGTCATGCTTGGGTCAGGGTTGGTATGATTTTCCCTAGCCCGAGAAAGCCCACTAGGTTTTTTCACTTATAATTACACGAGAGCTTTTTCTTTGTCGAAGTAAACTTGACATTTAAATGAGAATTTCTTGCTTGGCAATTCAATGAAAAAACTGCCTCTGAAAAAATTACGAGTCCGAAGGACTAGTAATTTTTTCTGGCAGTTTTTTGAGTTGAATTGCATAAAAGCAAGGAAACTTGAATTATAAATGTTAAGTTTACTTCCATAAAAAAAAAGCTTGAGTGTAATTCGGTACGACAATTTAATGAATACATATTTAATTTATATATTAGGTAATTTAGAAGTCTCTAAATTAACAAACAAGGCAAAAATTATTTTAGAATTAGACCGTTTTAAAAGTTAGGTTCCGTTTTGTCGCTGGAAAAGTTAGGGCTAACTTTTGCCGCTGTCATAGTGACAAAAAATCCGCGGCTTATGGGATTTTTAGTGTATGCATTAAATTGTCAGGTAAAATCCACTTGAAAAAACCCATGGGTTTTAGACTAATGTGGGTTTTTTCAAAAATTTACAACTAAACTTATTCTAAAGCTGCAAATAGTATCAAATCTTTCATTAATAGCAATTTCAATAATTACTTTCTTTTACTTCGTAAAATCAAGTACTATAGTAAATATGATTTTTTCAAACTAGAGATTTTTGCCGAACTATTCGTTTTAATTTCTTCTGAATCAGAAAAAATTGTTTTCGAAGTGCTGCCTGTCAGTCTACGGAGTATTTGCGTCCTCTCTACAGCCCAGACAATGTAATGGATAGCCCTGAAAATTTATATCATCGTTTCTAATTCAAATTCAGAGATCTCAGTGATTTTTGGTTAAAATGGGGCGACCGGCAGTGGTGCTTTACTCGTACGTTTTTTCCGTTTTGCAGGGAGATTTTATAATTGTTTAGTAAAAATTAAATTTCATAAAATATAATCGTACATTATGCAATTATCTAGAATTTTCATTGGGATAGTTTTTGGAAAAAGACAAAATTACATTTCTACAAAGATTTTCTGGAAGCCCAAAAATTAATAATAGGAATATAGAGGGTGTCAGGAAAGTCAACCGTGTCACTTCTGGAGATGCTAGTGGACGCTATATGGAGTCGAAAAGTCCTAATCCATGTTTGGCTTAGAAGCATAGTTTTTATAAAAACGAATGTTGAAAATTAAAAAGTAAAAGTTGAGAACTCCTGTACTTTGCCTTAAATTGGAAGTTTGACGCAGTGTCTTGAGATAGGCTGAGAAAACAATTGTAACATATGCCGTCTACATATATAATTTATTAGCTTTTAGAACACTTTTAAAACGGAGTTTGATAATTTTAAATCCAACAGTGAAGACAAAATATCGACGTACTCACAGACCCAACATCACCAGAACACCATACACAAAAAACATATCAGCATACTCCTGCACGGTGTATATTTTTACTACAAAAGTCAAACACGCAATTATTTAGTACATTGACATTAATTGACAAAAAAACGTCAAAAACACAAAAACACATACAGCGGTTCACAAAATTTGCGGTACAAACTTCAACAGTGAATTCTGAAGAAATTATGCTTCTAAGCTAAAAATGTATTATGACTTTTCGACTCCATATAGCGTCCTCTAGCATCTTCTGAATTAACATGGTTGACTTTCCTGACACCTTGTATACACAGGGTGTTACAAAAATGTTGGGCTGGCTATACATAGACGGTTTCTACAACTAAAAATAAGCAAAAAAGTTTATATAAACATATGTCCTAAAATGGTTCGTTACTGAATTACAGCGGTGAATTTAAAGAAATTTACTTAAAGCTTTTCAGACCAATATTAAGTAGGCAGTCCGTGCTTTTTGTTTTCAGTCGTGACAGTTGATTAAGTCATTTATTTGAGTAGTACTGTTTTCTAATTAATAGTACAAAATGGGAGATTATTCTTTCGAAGAGATGTCCGACATGCATTTAATGTATGGTTTGGCACATTGTAACAGAACAGAAGCAAGAAGACTTTACGTAAACCATTTCCCAAACCGACGTTTACCAAATGAAAAAACCTTCGAAAGGCTTCATATTAGATTAAGGGAAACAGGATCCTTCAAACCGGTAGTCCGAGATCGCGGCAGACCACGAACTACAAGAACTTTGGACTTGGAAGAACGTGTGTTGGATCGTGTTGAAGAAAATGCAGGTGCTAGTACTCAAAGAATTGCATCGGCAGAAGTTGTCAATCATGTGAGTGTGTGGCGGATTTTAAGTACTAATCAGCTTTATCCGTACCACCTGCAAAGAGTGCAGGGACTTAGTGAGAATGACTTCCCACCACGGGAAGCTTACTGTGTATGGTTGTTACAGACATGCTCCGCCGATCGTCTCTTTCTGACGTGTGTGCTCTTTACTGATGAAGCTGGCTTTACAAGAGATGGTATTGTAAATTTTCATAATTTACACCAGTGGCAAGAAGAAAACCCTCATGCTATTATTCAGTCCAGACATCAAGTGCAGTTTTCATTAAATATGTGGGCAGGAATTATCAACGACTTCTTGATTGGTCCTGTTGTACTTCTCCAACGACTTTCTGGCCAGAATTATCGTTATTTTTTAGAAAACAACTTACCAAGTTTGCTAAAAGCTGTTCCACTAAATGTTAGAGGACGCATGTGGTTCATGCATGATGGTGCACCGGCTCACTTCAGTCACACAGCACGTGAATTTTTAAATGCCGTATATCCCGGAAGATGGATTGGTTGTGGTGGACTTGTAGCGTGGCCTGCACAGACTCCCGATTTAAATTCTCTCGATTTTTAATGCGGACATTTAAAATCTATGGTATATTCTACTCCAATTCAAAATATTGAAAATCTTCAACGTAGAGTGGAAGATGGATGCCAGCAAATTCGAAATACACCAGGAATTTTTGAGCGTGTGAGGTAATCCATAATACGACGAGCTCAGCAGTGTGTTGCTGCCCGTGGAAGTTATTTTGAACGTTTGTTATGATTTACATTAAAAACTCTTGTTTTCTGTAACATTTTTTAAATAAAAAAATGAAAAACGTCAAGTGGCTGTAATTCAGTAACGAACCATTTTAGGACATATGTTTATATAAACTTTTTTGCTTATTTTTAGTTGTAGAACCGTCTATGTATAGCCAGCCCAACATTTTTGTAACACCCTGTATATATATTTCAAAACTATTATACAGGGTGAGTTAAGATAGCGGCACCCCCCTGTTAGTTCATTTAATATTGATATTAGAAAAATAATTTGTTAACAAAAGATGTTCAGAATAATATGCTCTATATTATTGTACATTTATTTTATTTCATGGCCTACTGAGGTTAGAGCAGTGACATTCAACTTTTTTATTTTAAATGACACTCTCTATATTTTTTACATCTTTTTGGAAGAACTATCTTTTCTCTATACGATACTATAAAAATATTGTGATGTTAGATGGGAAAATTACACCGTTAAACACGATTAAAGTTGAAAAATTTCCAAATTTAGCATTTGCATTTTCACCAGGGTAATTCTAATTATTTCTACATTCTCAGCAACAGTTAAACGTAATTCAGCCATTATTAAAAGCTAATGACGTTTGCAACAATAATAAAAATGTTGTCTCTCCATGGCACCATTTGATACCAAATTAAAAGTTGAAATTTGAGACTGACAAATTTATGGATAAAAATTAAAAATTTGAATTATTAAACAAAAATTGGTATCTGGGGTATTCTTTTGATTCTAAACAACTTTTCTTAATAACTTTTTGCTGTAACTCTAACGCGATGCAAAATATTGACAATACGACCCCTATTCTTGATCGTAGTAGGCCAGGCTAATAACGTCTTTTGCGCTCAAGGACATGAATAGATGCCTCTTGGTGAGTTGTACTGTACAACTGGTAAAAACTTCAAATCGATTCATACAAAAACAAAGAAAATACAGGGGTGCTTCCATGTAAAGTGAAACACAACTGTATGTAATTAGTACCTACCTAATTCTACTTTCAAGGATTTTTATGTCACAATTATTTGATATTAGTGGTGTTCCTTTAAAATAAAATCTTTTGGGATAGTAGATCGTAAGCAATGAATATAAGTAAATGACTATTAATATTAATCAGAAACATACAAATTGTTTGTAAACATTTTAATCTTGAATATAATACATAGCCTATGACTGTACAGTCATTTTCGCAAGGACACGCATTGCATTGCTTTTACTGCCACCACGAAACTGTAAATTGCTATTGTATTCCTCATTTTCAGCACTACTCAAATGTGTCATAATAAAATATATAAAATTTCATGTATAACTAGATAACATAATAGTTATGCAGTTTTACAGAAAACATAGGATACTAAAGGTAATTATCGTTTAAAGTTGAATGTCCAGGTTGTTTATCCAGTCAATAGCATCTGGTGTAGCATTGAGAATATCATCTCTAGTGCCAGTGAAGGCTCTTCGTCTGCATTCGAATGCGATGTGCTGAACCGTTTGTCTCTCTACACCGCAGTCGCACTCTGGTGTTGGAATTAAGCCCCACTTGTGATAGGAGTCTGCACACCTTCCATGGTTTGTTCGGATTCTGTTAAGCGCAGCCCAGGTTTGGCGTGGCAGGTTGAATCCGTGGGGTGGCTGTCTTGTATCCAGGAGGGGTTGCCATTCGTGTGGAGCAAGCGAGTTCCACTCGTTTTCCCATGATATCTCCCAGTTATAGGCAGTTTCTAGGAGAATATTCGCGGTTTTTACAGCTGGTAGTCTAGATTTGAGACGGTGGAACTGAGTGCTGTTGATATCATCGTGTATTGGCAGATCAGGATTACTGTTAATTCTTTTGTATTCGTGTAGGAGCAATTTGTTTCGACGGATTTTAGGCGGTGCTATGTGGCTTAAGGTTGGTAGCCAATAAGTGGGAGTGCACCTTAGCGTTCCTGATATCGTACGCATTGTTTGATTTAGGACTGTATCAACTTTTCTGGTGTATGGGCTGTTTAACCAAACTGCGGAGCAGTATTCAGCAACGGAATATACCAATCCAAGCGTCGTGATCCGTAGGGTTGTTGCGGAAGCTCCCCAAGATATACCAGCAAGTTTATGTAGAATATTGTTCCGTGTTTTTAGTTTGGCAGCAGTATTACTTAAATGCTTGTTATATGACAAGGTCCTGTCCAGAGTAACTCCCAGGTACTTTGGGTTTGGGTTGAATGGGAGTGTGTCTTCGTTTAGAGTCACCTTCAAAGTATGTTTTGCGAGCTTATTGTTTAGATGGAAGCAGCTTGTTTCTGTTTTAGTAGTGCTTAGTGTTAGTCTCCATTGTCGAAAGTATTGATATACTGTTTTCATGTCTTGAGTTAAGGTATCCTCTATGGCAGCCATGCTAGTGTGTTGTACACTTATAGCCAGGTCGTCAGCATATGCAAATTGTCTAGAGATGGTAGGTGGTATGTCTGCAATATACAGATTGAAGAGGAGCGGGGCGAGAACCGATCCCTGCGGGAGACCATTATTTAGCATTCTGGTGTCGCTTTTCTTATTGCCTAGTACCACGTGGAAAGTCCTGTTTGTCAGGAGGTTATTAATAAGCGACGTCATTTGTGTGCACTTTATAGTCCTAAGTAGTTTGTATATAACTCCAAGCCCTCCAGACTGTGTCATATGCGGCTGTTAAGTCTATATAGACCGCTCCAGTTTTAAGTTTTTTTCTCAAATCCAGCTTCGATGTGAGTGGTTAGGGCTAGCACTTGGTCGGTGCAGCTTCGGCTGGGTCTAAAACCAGCTTGTGCTATTGGGACTTGCTCCAAGACACAGTCACTGATTCTGTTGTGGATTAGCCGTTCCAGGAGTTTGTACGAAGCACTTAACAAAGCTATGGGTCTATAGTTTTCGTGGCGATCGGGTGATTTTCCAGGTTTTAGAACTGCAATAATCTTAGATCTTTTGAACTCTCGAGGGAGTTGGTTTCTTTGTAAGATATCAGAGTAGAACTCAGCTAGCCATTTTTTGGTTCGTTCTCCTGCATACTTAAGAAATTCTGCATGTATCTCGTCAGTTCCGGGAGCTTTTCCAGTTTTTACTAATGACAGTGCTAGTTCTTTTCGAATCTTTTTAGAGTAAGTTTTGTCTACGGTTGATCGGGACGTGTTCACTATCTGATTTACGATCTGGTTAGGCGTTATCTCTGTCTTGTTTGCGGGGGCATGTGCGCTGCCTCCCAGCTTTTTAAGTAAGTTCCATGCCTTTCGACTAGAGCGTTTAAAGTCCATATTCTGGACGGTGTCTACCCATTTGGCTCTTCTGTTTTCGTTGAGGCTTTGCAGTAATTCATCTGCTACTTCACTCCTGCCGTTTTCTAGAAAGCTCTTGTACAATTGATCGCTGGTTTTATTCCAGCCCGGGATGTACTCTTTCCTCAGTCCTCTTGGTATGTGTCTTTTAGCTGTTTCAATTACTAGTTTTTGAAATCTGTGATAATTATCAGCACGGGGTGGTATCCATCTTATGTTGACATCCAAATCAGATTTAAATTCTTCCCATTTTGCTTTGCTAAGGTTCCAACGGGGCAGTGGTGTGGAATTAACAAGTGGGATTTGTATTCCGATCTCAAGAAGGACAGGGCGATGTTGGCTATGTGGAAACTTTTTTAATACGTAGCGAGTCGTTGGGAGGTGGTTTCCGTTATCATCAGTAGTTACGTAGCTCAGATCAAGGTTAGTTTCGGTGTTCCATCTTGCGGACTTAAAAGTGCCTTTATCTTTTGCGTTAAACACAAGAGTCTGAGCCCGTTTCCATCGTTTTTGTTATATCTCCACGGAACGTGGTGGCTGTTAAAATCGCCAGCATATAACGCAGGGTGGGGAATTGCTCGTATGACGTTGGTTGGCCATTGAACTGATGGGGGTTTGTATATGTTTATTATTTTAATGTCATTGACAGCAATTATTACTGTGTGTACTCCATCTTCAATGGAATTGGCCACGAGGTGGACATCATTTAGGTTATTCCTGGCATACGTTGCTATCCCATGGGCGTGATGGTGGGTGGCTCCTATTAGGCTATATCCGTGGAGCGTTCCTCTTGTACGCAATTGAGCTTCGTCAAGTGTATGCGTTTCTTGTATCAAAGCAATGTCAATTTTATTATCAATGAGGAGTCTGGTAAGGCATTCGCGTTTAGCTCTGCTAATACCTTCCACATTTATTTGGCAGATTTGTAGGGTAGTTCCCAGAATCCTTGTCTGATGGCTCTGATAAGTGCCGTTTGTCGTGTTTGGCATAGCCGTGTCGTATGTATGTGCGTGTATATGTATTGCCAGGAGATCCGAATGCTTCGAACAGTTTGGCAGCCTGCTGTGATAAGTCTTTAGCCGTCAGAGACGTTGCCCAGGAGACACCACGTGGAGGCGATCTATCATTGTCTCCAATGGAAAAAATGATGAACCTGTATCAACAATAAAGCATCAGCAGGCCCTTCAAAGTTTTGCAATGGCTAGAGGCAAACAATGTGAAACTTAGTTCTTTACTGACATTGTGTAGGTTGCGTGAAAAAGCATTTTGTGCTGAAAATACCACAATTCGGCAAAACACGGTTATCGATTACTTTAAAATTACATATTCCACCACTTTAGAATAGTATGTATGGATTTATACAGATTGTCTGCAGGTACTAGGTACACAGAGCTGTTCAAGATTATTTTAAAAAAGATTTAAATCAAAGATCATAGATAGTTTTCATTTTGACAAGTGATTTAAATCAAAGATCGTTTTTAAAGATTTATATCTTTTTAAAAGGTATAAATCCTTTTAAAGATTGCAATCAAAAAGTAGATACTGATAGGTATTTAAATCAGCAATCAAACTTTTATTTATGTGTTTAGAAAACATAAAAATATGACGTCAATAAATCTGTTTTAAAAATCGTATAGTATGAAATAAACAAAAAAAGCATTAAAACCCAAACTAAGAAGTTAATTAGAATTTGTCCTGCCGACAATACTTTTTAATAAAATCACAAAAAATGGGAAATGGGTTTCCAGTACTTTTTTTATTATTGAATTGAGTTTTCCTTAAAAGTGTTTTAGTCCAGCTAAGAAATCTATTTAACATTTTAGCTAGGGGTTTCTTTGTTTGTTGATTGCAGACTGATTACTTTTCATGTTGCAGAAATTCACAGGAATAGACAGGCTCTGTAAAAAGATTTAAATTTTTTATGTAGGTATTTAAATCATTTTGAAAAGATTTAAATCTTAATTTTTAATTTCAAAGTATTTAAATCAAAAAAAGTATTTAAATCAAAAAAAGTATTTAAATCAAAAAAAGATTTAAATCTCACTGATTTGTGACAGCTCTGTAGGTACACACCGTAACTAGATACAAAAATGGTTTAAAACTATAAGACAAACAAGCCGTCTCTCTATCTAGTTATGGTGTGTACCTAGTATCTGCAGACAATCATATGTGATGTGTTTGGTTAATGACAAATAAAGTATTTCTTTATTATATACTTAAAAATGTTATTTTTTATATATGTATTACATATTATAGGTTATTTGTGCATAAATAACAGGTGTTTGAAATTGATTCAAGTAATCTGGATTTTCGGTAATTCAGATTACTACATGCATTAATTAGTCTGCATTAGGGAGACAGTACTGTAACTCAAAGTCCATATTCCCCTTGAACAAATAGAAGATATTCAACACAAATCTTTGCGTATCAAAAGTAAATAGACACATGTCTGACAATAGTATATTACACAAGTTTAGAAAACCACTTTTCTAAGGTGTTGCGTATACTATTTTATTGCATTTCATAAGAAATGTAAAATATAAAATTTTTACGTAAAAGTGACATTAAATGTCAAAACAACCAAGTTGAGTAGAACTCGTTTCTATGTACTAAAGCACAATAAGCAGCTCCAGTTGATGTTATACGTTTGGCAGTACTGAAGTGTATTGTTGGTGGCACTGTAAGTCTACGTCAAATTCAAGGTTAGCAGGTTAGGTTTTACGTCAGTCTGTGTCAAAACTGACGCAAAACCTAACCTGATAACCTCGAATTTGATATAGACTTACAGTGCCACCGACGATACACTTCAGTACTGCCAAATATAAAGCAAATCGCAATTGATATACAGAAATGTGTTGCTAATGCAGAAAAGTACCACATTTGTAAATGATTTTGAATGTACAAATGTAGTACATTACCAAATGAAATGTGATAAAAGGCATTTGTAAAGGTTTTGCTTTACAAACTCTCCTTGTTTGGGTTTTGCTGTTACAGTGCTTTCTTAAATCCATATAGTCAGTCTTTTTCATGGCAAACAATGCCAAATTTATAGTACACGGTATTCAAAAGACGTATGTTTTTTTTTATGTTGGTATAAACTAATTTACAAAGAGGTGCAAATAGAAATGTCTGCCTCAATAATAGTCCCCACAACAGTGTCTCCCTCTACGTCATCTTCAATAGTAACGTCCACCAAAAATATCTCCTCCTTTTTTTTAAAGAGAATGTTAAAGCAGTTGATTATTAGAAGCAAGGTTTTTGGTAGCCCACATTATTGTTTGGCGATTTTGTTGAAGATACAGGGTCCATGGGAATGGAAAGCATTTTTTAAAATTTCAAACTAAAGTTTTCAAAAGTTATTTGTAGATATGTAAGTATAGTTTATTTTTTTGCTTTATGATTTAGAGCAGGCTTTGCATTTATATTATTTTAGCAGTGTACAACAGTTTAGTTACAGAATATAACTAACGTCAAAATCCAGGTCGCTGGGATTGTCAAGTTGACACTTCAGCAAATCTTAATAAAATTCCACGAAAAAACAGTATTAGGTAATAGTAAAACCAAATAGGCTATAAAACGCCGTTCTACTAATATCAAAGATATCAATGGTAACTTAAGTAAAACAGCCATCATTGGAAGAATTGGTCAAATCTTCAATGTAAGTATTAAGAATTAAACAGATACGACATTTCTAACAATTTCTTATAATGCTAGATTTCGAATGCAACTGTGTTTAATATCTAAACGAAGCAAAATCACAACTCCAGCAATAACCGAATGATAATTTGAATAAAGAAAAGGAATTTCTAACTTGGGAGGAACAGAGTTTCAGGGAAGATATTAAGAAGAAAATTTGGGATTTTTTACTTTGGATAATTTATGCTGTGTGCAAGGGAGGAACTGAATTATACTGGGAGTCGTTTAAAATTATACTACACATTAACAAATATGGGATATAAATACAAAATTGTGAATGGAAGAAAATTGTTGTGTGAGAAGAGTCATGTCATTTCGGCGGATTGCTTTTTAAAGGAAATATTTACAATTTCGAAATTATAGTGAAGATGAAACTTTACCAGAATGTGACTTACTGTTGGACTCGGACAATAATGACAGGGGCTATCATAAGTGTATCAATGGTGACATTTTTAGGCAATGTTGAAAAACAGTTAATCAATGCTTTGTGAACAGAAATGCCTGGAGGCTGGATCAGGATTCTGTTGATTGCACTGGTTCTTTATCCCTAATTTTTAAGCACATGAATGAGACTGCATTCACGTTTTAAGCCAATGTAGTCAATGGCACTTAAAGGGATGATGATGTTGCTGCCCTTTAAAACGCAGCCTCACGTTTTATGAATTACGGCTTGGAAGACGGCAGCAACGTTGCAAATGAATCAAACATTAGATGTCGATTGATTTTATTACAAAAATAGACGGGCTTTTATACAAAACAATTGCTTAGAACTAAATTAACATTTCAAAGTGCAAAGTGTAGATTAGCGCAACGATTATAATATTACAAAACAATAAGTCAGCAGGCGGTAAGCTGTTATGGTTCCGCATGCGTTTGCAAGTCTGTGCGCTGAATTCGAGATTGTGGGTCGTTTTTTTGCGTGATTTGCAGATTTGCAGTTTTCTGGCCTTTAACTCGTTTGATTGAAAAGTTCGACGTGACAACCTATAAATAGGCTCCGTCAACAGATCAGTGAAAGTGAAGAGTTTTAAATAAGTTTTCCAAAGGTGAAAAACAAAGTGTCAAGGGTAAACCGATGGAACAAAGGTGCGGGCGTGCAGTGGTGTAAAATTAACGGGAAAGTGGAGCAATATAGAGTGAGAAATTAGTAAATAAAATCCAAGCGGCGATAATAAACGGGCGAAAATTGCGTACAATAACATCGCGCGTAGAAGCGACCGCGACACCGGCGCACTCGCTCAAAATAGAAACCCGCCGGATTGGCGCATTTTTGCAGAGGTCAAGGGCGGAAAGCAGCGGCGCGGAGTACGAAAAGAAGTGGCAGATGAATAAGAAAGAAATAAACGGAAACGCGAGAGAAAGGGCCAATAGTGTTATCGATAAAAAAGAGCTAATAAAACGGAAAAGACGGCAAGAAAACCCAGAGGATTTCGAGAGGTGGGAGCAAGAACAGATAGGAACGTTCGCTAAAAGTGCGCGGACAACGCGAACGCAACCTAAAGAAGAGAAAAAAGAGAAAGAGCGAACGAACGGAGTAGAATACGACGAGATGGAGGCAGTTTTGAAAAAGCTAGATGAGGTAAAAGAAGAGTTAAAAAAAGAGATTGATCTAAAATTAACCGATATGAAGACAGCCTTTGCCGAAGTAAAGGAAGAATTAAAGCAGGTAAAAGCCGAGTGGAAAGAAAACGCCAAATCCTGGCAAAAAGAAAAAAAAGAGATGGAAAAGAGGATTACAAATTTGGAGAACAAACTAGAGACACAAGAGAAAGAAAAAAGAAGAAATAACGTAGTAATCAAAGGAATAGATTTTAATAAGGAACAGCCAGGAAGCCAAAACTTAAAGCAAAAGGTCGCCGAGTACTTCCAAAAAGAGGCGGAGATGGAAATCAAGGTGGAGGAGGCGTTTAAAGTGGGGAAAAACGAAGAAAAAATTACGGTAGTGAAGTGCGCAGATTTTGAGCAAAAACTGGAGTTACTAAAGCTAAAGCGGAAACTTGCAGACAACATTTTCATAGATAGCGATCTTACGTTGGAAGAGAGAAAGGTACAGCTCGCAATAAGAAATGTAGCTCGGGAGGAAAGAAACAACGGCAAGAAAACAAGAGTGGGATACCGCAAGCTGGAAGTAGACGGAGTCAAATATGAATGGTCGCAGGACGGAGGAGGAGGTCTGATAAGAACCGACATATCAAAAAACTAGCAGCACCAACCAGGCATACAGACATGAAGACGACCCAAGCGCGGACAAGGACAACGGAAATAGGAAATAAGAAAAAGACAAAATTAACAGGAAATGGAAAAAGAAAAAATGCAACTAAAGAGAAAGAGGTAACAATAGCAACATGGAACGTTAGAGGAACTTACGAGGAAGGAGCACTAAAAAATTTAATAGGAGAAGCAAAGAGATATAACATTGACATATTAGCTATTCAGGAAACGCATCAAAAAGAAAACGAGATTAAAAATATAGATGGATACACATACTTCAATAGTGGAGGGAGGACAAGAAGATACGGAGTGGGTTTTTTAGTAAGTGGAAGGCTGAAAAATTCAGTTAGGAATTTTAAGGCAAGAACGGAAAGAATGTGTTATATACAAGTTAAAGGAACACATAGAAATATAAGCTTGATAAATATCCACGCACCAACTGAAGAAAAAACCGATGAACAGAAGGATGAGTATTACGAGCAGCTGGACGATCTATATGAAACCCTCCCGAAACAAGATATCAAAATCGTTCTAGGAGACTGCAATGCCAAGGTAGGCAATGAAGAAATCTATGCAGACACAACCGGCAGGCAAAGCAAACATGAAAAATCTAATGACAACGGCATAAGACTAATAAGCTTCGCGGCAGAGAAGAAAATGAAAATAATGAGCACGCATTTCAAAAGAAAAGAAATACATAAAGGCACGTGGATTATTCCAGGAAGAAACATAACAAACCAAATTGACCACATGTTAATACAGGAGCACTATGCAAAATTCATAACAAACACGAGAAGTTACAGAGGGGCAGACGCCGACTCCGACCATATTTTGGTCATAATAAAAATGAGGGAAAATATTACCAAAATAGACAAAAGAGAAAAGAAACAAACGAAAAGGCTTGACATGAAAGGACTACAAAACATGGAAAGGCGAGACAAATACCAAAAATTAATAGAGCAAAAGTACGACAATGAGGATATAAACGAAGACATGGCAGAAAACAGCTGGGAGAAAATGAACAGAATAATAACGGAGGCGGCTAACAGCACGCTGGAAAAACAAACCGCAAAAAACAAAACAGTATGGTTCGACGAAAAATGTAGAGACGAATTAACGAAAAGACGAAGGTTTAGGGAAAAAATGCTAGCGACAGGAGAAGAAGAAGATCGAAGAAGGTACGAGGAGCAAAGAAGAAAAGCAAAACAAACTTGTAGAGCTGCAAAGCGAGCGCAGAAAGAAAAAGAAATAAGGGAAATAGAAGCAAGATATAAAAACAGGGAAATCAGGAACTTTTACCAAGAGTTAAAGAAAAGAAAGGTGAAGTCTCAAAGTAAAAGTAAACCAATATACTGCAAAGATAAGACAGGAAAGTTGATTGCGGATGAGGAAGAGGTGGCAGAAAGGTGGAGAGAATATTTCGAAGGAGTGCTGAACCAAACTACAGAGAATCAAGAAGAAATGGAAGAGGAGACAAAGGAAAACGAACCAACAAATGGGGTAAGAGAGGAAGACGAGATACCTCCACCGACAAGAGAAGAAATAGCAGATATAATAATTAATCTAAAAAACAACAAAAGCCCGGGGGAAAATGGTATAACGGCAGAACTCCTCAAGTATGGAGGCGAAAAGCTACACCGCAAAATTTACGAGCTTATAAAAGAAGCATGGGACAACGAATCCATACCTGAAGCCTGGAAAATGGCAATACTAAATCCCATACACAAGAAAGGTGACATAACCGAGTGCAGTAATTATAGAGGTATAGCACTATTAGACGTAACATATAAAATTTTGGCTACAGCAGTAAAACAAAAACTGGACAAATATGCAGAAGACCAGCTAGGAGACTACCAATGTGGATTCAGAAAAGGACGCTCAGTAATGGACCAGATTTTCACACTAAAGCAAATTTTGATAAGCTGTTACGAATACAAAATACCAGCATATGTGGCTTTCATAGATTTTAAACAAGCTTATGATACGGTAGATAGACATCAGATGTACAAGGCGTTGCAAGAAATGCAGATTCCTGACAAGCTAACAAGACTAGTACGAGCGACAACAACGGGCACAAAAAATAAGGTCAGGGCTGGAGGAACTACCTCACAAGAATTCAAAGTGGAGAGAGGATTAAGGCAGGGAGACCCACTATCGACCGCATTATTCAATCTGGTACTGGAAAGGATAATAAGAAGCAGCAAAATAAACAGGACAGGAACCCTAATGAATAAAGGACACCAGTGCTTGGCCTATGCCGACGATATCACACTGATAGCCCGGACGCAAAGAGAGCTACAAAGAGTATTTGCTAATCTGGAAGAAGCTGCTAGAAAAATGGGCCTACAGATCAACCAAGAAAAAACAAAGCTAATGGTAGTGGAAGCAGCTCCGCTGCTCGAGCAAGAGAATGTGTATGTGGACCTACAACTAAAAGGCGGTAGAAAGATCCGTATACAAAAAGTGAGCAGCTTTATATTTCTTGGGGTGTTAATAACTAGTAAATGCGAAGAGGACGCAGAAGTGAATGCGAGAATAATGAAAAGTGAAAGGTGTGCGGGTGCATTAAGTGAAATCCTAAGATCCAAAGAAGTGGCAATCACCACGAAGCTAAGAGTGTATAAAACAGTAGTGCGGCCCACCCTGACATATGCATGCGAAACATGGGTTTTAAACAAAAACACGCAACAAAAAGTGGAAAGATGGGAGAGGAAGATACTGAGAAGGATATATGGAGGAAAACGAATAGAGGGGAGCTGGGAAAGGAGAACCAATGACGAACTAGCCAGACTATACGGAGAACCAGATGTCACGCAGTTTATAAAAGCCCAAAGATTGCGCTGGCTGGGGCATATGGAAAGACAAGCAGGAGATAGAGTAAGCAAAATAATGATACGGAAAACTCCACAAGGAACACGAAAGCAAGGCAGACCAAGAAAAAGATGGATACAGGCAGTGGAAGAAGATTTAGAGGCGAAGAACATAAGAGACTGGAAAAACAAGACCCAAGATCGAAAGAGATGGAAAGAAATAACCAAGCTATGGGCCTAAAAGGCCTGAGAAAGCTTCCATATATATATATTACATATTATAGGTTATTTGTGCATAAATAACAGGTGTTTGAAATTGATTCAAGTAATCTGGATTTTCGGTAATTCAGATTACTACATGCATTAATTAGTCTGCATTAGGGAAACAGTACTGTAACTCAAAGTCCATATTCCCCTTGAACAAATAGAAGATATTCAACACAAATCTTTGCGTATCAAAAGTAAATAGACACATGTCTGACAATAGTATATTACACAAGTTTAGAAAACCACTTTTCTAAGGTGTTGCGTATACTATTTTATTGCATTTCATAAGAAATGTAAAATATAAAATTTTTACGTAAAAGTGACATTAAATGTCAAAACAACCAAGTTGAGTAGAACTCGTTTCTATGTACTAAAGCACAATAAGCAGCTCCAGTTGATGTTATACGTTTGGCAGTACTGAAGTGTATTGTTGGTGGCACTGTAAGTCTACGTCAAATTCAAGGTTAGCAGGTTAGGTTTTACGTCAGTCTGTGTCAAAACTGACGCAAAACCTAACCTGATAACCTCGAATTTGATATAGACTTACAGTGCCACCGACGATACACTTCAGTACTGCCAAATATAAAGCAAATCGCAATTGATATACAGAAATGTGTTGCTAATGCAGAAAAGTACCACATTTGTAAATGATTTTGAATGTACAAATGTAGTACATTACCAAATGAAATGTGATAAAAGGCATTTGTAAAGGTTTTGCTTTACAAACTCTCCTTGTTTGGGTTTTGCTGTTACAGTGCTTTCTTAAATCCATATAGTCAGTCTTTTTCATGGCAAACAATGCCAAATTTATAGTACACGGTATTCAAAAGACGTATGTTTTTTTTTATGTTGGTATAAACTAATTTACAAAGAGGTGCAAATAGAAATGTCTGCCTCAATAATAGTCCCCACAACAGTGTCTCCCTCTACGTCATCTTCAATAGTAACGTCCACCAAAAATATCTCCTCCTTTTTTTTAAAGAGAATGTTAAAGCAGTTGATTATTAGAAGCAAGGTTTTTGGTAGCCCACATTATTGTTTGGCGATTTTGTTGAAGATACAGGGTCCATGGGAATGGAAAGCATTTTTTAAAATTTCAAACTAAAGTTTTCAAAAGTTATTTGTAGATATGTAAGTATAGTTTATTTTTTTGCTTTATGATTTAGAGCAGGCTTTGCATTTATATTATTTTAGCAGTGTACAACAGTTTAGTTACAGAATATAACTAACGTCAAAATCCAGGTCGCTGGGATTGTCAAGTTGACACTTCAGCAAATCTTAATAAAATTCCACGAAAAAACAGTATTAGGTAATAGTAAAACCAAATAGGCTATAAAACGCCGTTCTACTAATATCAAAGATATCAATGGTAACTTAAGTAAAACAGCCATCATTGGAAGAATTGGTCAAATCTTCAATGTAAGTATTAAGAATTAAACAGATACGACATTTCTAACAATTTCTTATAATGCTAGATTTCGAATGCAACTGTGTTTAATATCTAAACGAAGCAAAATCACAACTCCAGCAATAACCGAATGATAATTTGAATAAAGAAAAGGAATTTCTAACTTGGGAGGAACAGAGTTTCAGGGAAGATATTAAGAAGAAAATTTGGGATTTTTTACTTTGGATAATTTATGCTGTGTGCAAGGGAGGAACTGAATTATACTGGGAGTCGTTTAAAATTATACTACACATTAACAAATATGGGATATAAATACAAAATTGTGAATGGAAGAAAATTGTTGTGTGAGAAGAGTCATGTCATTTCGGCGGATTGCTTTTTAAAGGAAATATTTACAATTTCGAAATTATAGTGAAGATGAAACTTTACCAGAATGTGACTTACTGTTGGACTCGGACAATAATGACAGGGGCTATCATAAGTGTATCAATGGTGACATTTTTAGGCAATGTTGAAAAACAGTTAATCAATGCTTTGTGAACAGAAATGCCTGGAGGCTGGATCAGGATTCTGTTGATTGCACTGGTTCTTTATCCCTAATTTTTAAGCACATGAATGAGACTGCATTCACGTTTTAAGCCAATGTAGTCAATGGCACTTAAAGGGATGATGATGTTGCTGCCCTTTAAAACGCAGCCTCACGTTTTATGAATTACGGCTTGGAAGACGGCAGCAACGTTGCAAATGAATCAAACATTAGATGTCGATTGATTTTATTACAAAAATAGACGGGCTTTTATACAAAACAATTGCTTAGAACTAAATTAACATTTCAAAGTGCAAAGTGTAGATTAGCGCAACGATTATAATATTACAAAACAATAAGTCAGCAGGCGGTAAGCTGTTATGGTTCCGCATGCGTTTGCAAGTCTGTGCGCTGAATTCGAGATTGTGGGTCGTTTTTTTGCGTGATTTGCAGATTTGCAGTTTTCTGGCCTTTAACTCGTTTGATTGCGAAACAATACTGGCTTTTAAATTGTGAACGATATTTCGTAAATTTGGACTGAAATTTACATCTGTTTAATATAAATTAAACACTTTGTCCAAATTGAATGGAAAATGTGTGGTAATTATGGATAATGCACCATATAATTCAGTTCTTATCGATAAACCACCCAATTTCTCGTCCAATAAACGACAAATACAGGAATGGTTAATTAAACGTGACGTACAATTTGATGACAAACTAATAAAGCAACATTTATGGAGTTTAATTTTACCTTTATATATTGACCAAAAGCAATACTTAATTGACAATATTTTAAAATGACATGGGTATGAAATTCTTAGATTACCTCCATACCACTGTCAATACAATCCAATTGAATTGGCATGGAGTTTTTGTAAGAACTATTATAATAAGGACATAAATTCTCAGCCTCCCTCAAAAGACATAATTGCTAATTTATGGCTTAAATCTCTTATCACTGTGCACAGCAAACATATGGAAAAAAAAACATTGAACACTGTGAACTACTAATATAAAGTGACTGGACAAAGCATGTTGTTAAACTGATACAGAATCGATAGACGAGTTGTATTCCTCTTCTGAATCAGATTCTGGATGATTATCCTGAAGTGTATCCATCTAAATTCTGGTAAATTATATCTCTGAAAATGGTTCTACCAGGGTATTTTGTATTATCTCTTTATTTTGAAATGCGTGTTATATGTTTAGCATAAATAATAACTTGTACAACACAGTTCTACAAACAAAAATCATCAGAAAATTATTAATAATATATTTTTACATTAGTACATAAAAGATAGATGTCTAGAAATTGTATGATGTTTCTTTACAGTTAGATAACAATCACGCTTAAATAAACGTACTTAAAATAAAGCAATACCAGCGTACATACATTAAACAAGTAGAGACAGTCATGCCAAATGTTGAATCCTGTCTAGAGTGCCAGGGACAGTAACTCGGGGGGTATTTCTAAGCTTGATTATCAGATGGCAGCACAAAATTCAACCAATCAGAACCAATTACTAGCTCTACTACCAATCATAAGTGACAAAGCAGTGGCGCCATCTGTTAGTACTATTGGAAAGTACCCTCCAGGAGCAGTTCAAGGTCATTCAAATCGGAATTTTGACATCAAAGGAATTGACAGTGAGTGTCTCTACTTGTTTGATTTATGTACGCTGGAAATATCTTATTTAATGTCAATGGTTCAGTAATTTTAGCTCTTATTAAGTAGTATAATAGTACTTAACTATCAACCCAGTGAGACAAATGTCTCATTTAAAAAAACAAAAAAAGACCGTTTTGCAAATAGAACGCTTATTCAGCACACGTACGTATATGACGTCATTGTTGGTAGCAAACCACCAGTCGCATTCGCCTTGATAAAATTTGCCTAGAATCTAACCTAAAAAGTTAGGATTAGGATAATTAAGATAATAATTAGTGTTAGAGACTGAAATTCGGTTCCTGACCTGACATGACCATTCCAAACATATAACTTTAATAACTTTTTTCTCTATCTCTTACGGTTTGGCTACTGAAACAGCGTCCCAGACAGACACGTCTATTGGATAAAGGATAAGTTAACACATTAACAGTTCTAATGGTTTTTGATATAACTAGTGTTTTTTTTCTTTGCCACCAACTACCTACACTGTTACAAAAATGCAAATGCAAAGCCTGCTCTGAATCATAAAGCAAAAAAACAGACTATATCTGTGCCTTAGAATGTCATTGATTTATTATTTTGTAGTTGAATCAAAAACGACTAGTTCCACCTTTTACACCAAACACCGCAGACGTTTTTGAAAATATTGATCCACAATTCACAATTCAATCTCTGTCCTTTACATTCACCGATCGGTGAGTTTTACTCCCCGTAGGCTTGCTAAAGTCCTGCCCCTAGTTTAATCATAGAGCTAGAGACCCTACAAAAAGTAATATGAGAGATGGGACACGTGGAACCAGACTCCAAGGGTAAATTGATCAATTGCTATGCTTTAAAAAAAAATGTCATTGCCAAACCGACGTTTACATTCAACTGCTAAATGGCCAGTCGTTTAAGTAAAATTTATGAACAATAAGTAATATAAAAACCTGATTTATCAATCGCACAAAGAAAATTCCACTTGTCATTACAGCAAAAATTACAAATGTCAAATAACATTCATAATTTCCACAGCCTGCTGAATTGTGTGACAATCGTCAAAGTGGCATTTTTCACACAATTCAGCAGGCCGTGATTATTCCAATTGTACTATGAATTTTAGATAGTCATGAAAATTGATTCCAACCAATCCGCATTGATCACTTTCCCGTCTCTAATCTTAATATACAGGGTCTCTACGTAGAGCTAGCTAACAGCGCCATTTCCTTTGCAGCTAGAACAGAAACAAGTGCCACCTCCCTACAAGCCCCGGCTAGACGGAGACCGTGACCTTGCCAACTTCCCGCCAGAGTTCACGGATGAGCCTGTGCATTTAACCCCTGATGACCCGTAAGTAGTTGCTAGTGGCTGTCGCACACGCTTTAACGGTACCTCTCTTCAAGGCGAGTCATAGAGAAGATAGACCAGTCGGAGTTCGAAGGCTTCGAGTACGTGAATCCCCTACTAATGTCTCTAGAAGACTGCGTGTGACATCACGAGTTATGTGCTTTACACCCCAAAAATCTACCGCCACCCCCAGTCCACCGTTTTCCACCCCCCATGTTCCCCCCGCCGCCCCCTCCCGACCTAGAAGACTACGACGTCAGCTTGGTGCAAGTCGATATGAGGCCAAGTAAGTCGATTTTACAAAATATTTTTTGCCTTCCGCTAAATTAAGGAGATTAGAGCAAAAGATTTTTGATACAATCTGCATTGTTGTTGTGTTTCGTTGGTATTTTATACAACCGCATCTTATGTACGATGATGCTTGCGCTTAAGATATGATTTCGAGGAAGTAGAGCCGTGCGACTGCTTTCTTGCGAGTTCAAGTAAATTCTAAACTGGACGGCATAACGTAGATCAATTTCCGCTCTTTCAACTGCACGATGTTGCGTATACTTTTGTAAATAAGGAGGATTGAAATCTAGGAATTGGGTATTTTTAAACGAAGCGAAGAATTACTAGCGCAATTCTCTAGGTATTTAAAAAATGTTATTCAATTGTATCTATATGTAATATAACGAAAATAGCTTTTCTCCTGCAACTATCTATTTAACGAGGCAGCTAGAAGGAAATTTGAAATCCGAATCTGTTAGGTGATAACACAAAATATATTGCAGAATATCGACATATATTATATAAAGGTTGATGTTGTTGAAGTCTTTAAGTCTAAATTAAACGTTTCATTTACGTTACTTGATCACGAGCAGTTTTATTGAAAGGATGAGATTTTATTTTATTTTGCCTAAAGGTTAATTTAGACTTAAAAATGATGGCATCCGAATCTGTCTTACTAAAGGTAGAACTAAAATTTAACGTGAGGTAGGTGACCGATGTGTGATGAGTGCTTGCAACCATTATTTTGTTAATGGTTATTGAAGTGGCTGATGTTTTTGTACTATAAGACAGATTTTGAATGATATGGAGTTAGTATTAGTTCAAAATGTATGTTGCTTTTACAGTCATGGTCAATTAACTTTATTGGCAGAATTTCTATATATTGAGCGTACATTTTGGTTTCTCACATTCCGTCTTTGGTATTATTCCATAGTATTCTTGTATTTTCAGTATTTATATGGTTTTTGAATATTCATATTAATATGTTATAACCGCTATTTCTATAATTTACATTATTTATAATAAAAACTATTATTTAACATTGTTTTAATTCTACATTTACCCTTGTCCTTATGGAGTTCCAATTGTAGAGCAATCGAGACTTACACTGAAAAGAACAGAAGAGGATCTGGCTTCCATTTATCTCAAAGCCGAACAAACGTTGAAACTGAATTTTATTCTCAGGTTCATACTGTACTGGGTCCAGCAACGATGTGGGGATGGAAGATATTTCTAAAGGTATGAAAGTTAGTGATTTTTTCAAAACTGAATTGCAGCAGGCTTTGAATAGCCTGAATCAGTTGGCAGTGCTGAAGAGGTTAGTAGGTTCGGTTTTGTTTGTTATTTGCATATATTTTTACTTCTATATTGCTAGTAGGGCCTGGGAATGGGCGAAAACATTACGGCGCCGACATAGTTTCACTTAGAGTATATCCCATCTTTTGACTTTAAATTGCAATAATCAACCGAACACTAACTACAGATTGAAAAAGCGGCATCTACTTGACAATGTTGTATTAACAATGTGGTATGTGCTTGTCAATTCACGCTCGACAGATTATGTAGTTGGCCGTATCTGCACATTTGCTACCACGAAAACAGACAATCAAGGCGGTATCTAACTAAACAAAAGAAGGCGGCATCTACACGTAGATACCGCTTTTTACTTTTGCATTTTGCACATGCCGCCATCTTGCTCTTTATAAGTAACAACATTTCTGTAGATACTGCCTTTTTTCCATCTGAAAATCATAGTTACAGTGCAGATATCGATTTGTTACCTATCTAAAATGATCGAAATTTTGTACCGATTCTGATACCAATAACTCAATTTTGAATTTTTTGTAGATACCGCCTTTTTGCTTATGACGGCAGTATAGTACTATTAATAGATGGTTATTTGACACAGACTGACGCAAAACTTAACCTACAAATCTCGAATTTGACATAGACTGACAATACACTTCAGTACTGTCAACTGATTCAGACTATCTAGAGCCTGCTGCAATTCAGTTTTAAAAGAATCACTCTGTACATGTAACATTTGTAGATGCAAAGGTGGTACACATTAAGATATCTGCCACCCCGTTATCGGACCCTGTATAAAAATGTAAATATTTACCTGTATTTTGTCGAATGACAGATTTTTCAAAATTTAGCTAACAATTAATTGAAAAAAATGCTTAAAAGTTTAGTTAAGCCAGCTGAACAGGAGATGTCGTCTGGGAATGTTTTTTGCTTTTTGGAAGACTGTAAAACTCAGTTAATAAAAATTTTATTTGTTAATATTTTATATTTTACTGTACAGGGTGGTCAAATTTCGAGGGATTCTCGATAACTATAGGAGATATGGAAAACTTACCCCCCCCCCCCCCCCCATCCTCGTTCTCTTTTTAGAGCAAAGCTTAATGGTGAAAATTAAAATTGGCTATCGTCTTTTGTTTTCGAGTTATAAATGAAAGTTACATTTTTCGAATTTTCCTTTTGTGGCTATATCTCGTTTATTTATGAAAATAAAGAAAAGTAATTTCTACATTATTGAGGTACTTTTTTGATGCAAGTGCAGTGGCATAGTCAGTTTTTCATAAAAAAGTTTTGAAATTCGAGTTATACCATAAAGTTGTATTTGTCTATATAGAATCCGTAGTTGCCTGAGGCACCATAAGGAGAATTTTTTTCCCATTCCAATGATATATAAGGTATTCCTTAATGATATGCGAATATTTAAGGGTGTGAATGAACACGAAAAATTAATGATCCAAAAATGTTCTGTTACGAAAATACGGGGTGTTAAAAATTTTAGGAAAAAAATTTAAATTAATTAATATTTGCAACCCCTTGAGCTATTTCAGTGATATTTAGTACGTAGCGACAGTTGATAAAGGTGCATATTTTTCAATAGAAAAATAATTTTCAGTTTTAACGGTGGCCTGCGTACTGGCAGACTTTTTAAATAAAAAATATTTTTGAATTCAACGTTTAATTTGAAACATAGAGCTCTCTTGAGTTGTTTTCCTGTGGTGCGCCGTTTTTGAGTAAAAAAGCTGGCAAAATTATTATTAATTTAATAAGAAAAATTAAACACATTACAAGTTGGCATCTGCGTGTAATAAACAACAACAACTGACAACATACAACATTAGAACTAACATGGAGTGATTATTACAAAAATTGTTGAAAATGGTCCCCTTCACTTAAAATGCATGCTTTCGCCCTCCTCATGCAATTGTACACTCGTAATATCTTCGGAATATTTTTTATTCTATCATATGGATTTTATATTAAAGCCTGCATCTGTTAAAATGTATTTCAGCTCAAAATCCGACATGGAACACGACAATTCGCTTTTAAAAAGTGGCTTCAAATGCAAAGTGCGACAAGTCCATTGACAATTTTTGTGCAAAATGCGACATGTCCACGTGAGCCAATACGATGTTAAACTCAGATCACATGGTCATCCTTACGTGATAGAACACTTATGCTATGTTATCCATTGCTGCTATTCAAGCAGGTAGTGAAGTGACTAACAACAATGGAAGCTAATTCGTTTAATGCAGATATTAAACAAAGTTATTGGGGAAAGTAAAGGGATTTCTAAGAAAGTTAAAAACACTAAGTTAATCTCATTGAAATCTTACTTAATTTCCAAAAAATAACACTTTTTGGATTTTGACAATTTCGAAAAACTCCCATTTTCTAAATAAGTAAAAGTCTCTCAGTATATATGATAGGGGCTAAGGGTGTCAGGGTCTAGGACATCTCGCCGCGGGGCCCCTGCGGCGCCGAGACAACTCGGCGCGGAGCCATCTCGGCGCTAGCCAACTCGGCGCAAGGCCATCTCGGCGCCGAATTCAAATTCGCAAACTACAGTGTGCACTACGTAAGAAAATTATTATAAACAAATTGATCGCCAACAAGCTGGCATCAAATGAAAAAAAATTATTTAGAATTTCTTGGAAAATCAGACACTGACGACCAGAAGTGGTTGCAAAGTGATTACAGATGGGCCAATCAAAAGTTGTCACGTGACTTTCGTTATCAATAAAATTTAAAATTTTTAAAAATAATTACGAAACATGCATTTACTAGTCAAGGTAGAGACACATTTTACGAAAAGAAGTTTTCTGGCCTTGAGATTGTTCAGTCAGCTAAAACTAACACACAATAAAAATATCATCGAATCTTGCCTAATTTCCGAAAAATAGTACTTTTTGGACCACAAGTTCCTTTACCCAAAATATGATTTAACTCAACTTACCTATATACAAAGTTGCTTAGTCTTCAAAAATGATTAGCTTTTTTAAATTTTTTCAAGTAAGTCGAAAAATCTGATAGATTTTATTAATTTTTTGGCCATGCGTTTGTACCAGTAAACTACAGCTTTTTGTGGAATAAACCTTAATTTCGAAAATTACAGGGTGTTTAAAAATGTTGTCATAATAAATTATCCATCTACTTATATTTTTTTAACCACCTGTATAATCACTACCAATGTTTTTTTGTGAATAGCTACTTCAATTTAGAAGCTATTTCCTCTCTTACAAAATTTTAGTTGGGTAAACGGTTTAGCCACAAAAAAATATTTTCTAAATTTCTACAAGCCTGAATCAGTGATTGTAACTAAAGTCTGTATGACACGACACAAAATTTTGTGCAAAATTTACTTGTAATTTTTCAAAAACACAATTTCTTGTTCGCAACATGTTCTAAATTTGATGTTAAATTTGGCATGCGCACATGCGTAGTAGCAAATATTTTAAGTGGAAACAGTACCCTCTATAGTAGGGATGGGCGCGTGACGTGAAAACAGTCGTGTCACGTCGTGAACGTGACTAATATTTGAAAATCGTGACGTGAACGTGAGTGAAAATTTCCAAGGCGTGATTCACGTTTCACGTTAATTTCACGTTAAATATTTAGTAACGAATAAAAAACTGCAGCGTGCAGCAACTTTTAAACGTCATAAATCGCGAATTGTGCCAAACAAGTTACATTATGTGGCTTTATTTTTGGACTCTAATTATAAATCCTTTAAGTTCATACCTTCACATAAAAGAGAAGATATTCATTCGACTGTAACGGAAATGCTAGAGCAAATCCAAATTAACGAAAATGCAAATAAAACTATAGATGATAATGATGAAATACATAGCAAACGACTCAAAACTGGTACATCAGCATCAGATTATTATTTTTTTACACTTAGAGATAGGTGACACATCTAATTATGATGATGTCGAAACGGAACTAAATTACTATGTTAAATTAAAATGCGGAAATGTAGATGACATTTGAGGATTTTGGAAAAACATTGTAAATACGCCACTGTTAAAAACATTTGCTCGAGAAATTTTAAACATACCGGCAAGTTCAGTTACAAACAAAAGAGTATTTTCTACAGCTGGGAGAATTTTAGAAGAGCGCAGAACTCGACTTAACGCTGAAAATGTTGATTACATATTATTTTTAAATCAAAATTTTAATGTGTAGATGTGTAGATGAACTTATTATTCTAATAAAAGTAATGTTTTGTTTCGTATACTTGGCTTAACGCTGAAAATGTTAATTACGTTTTATTATTAAACCAAAATGTATTGTGTAGATGTGTAGATGAACCTATTTTTAGAAAAGTAATGTTTTGTTTTCTATACTCGACTTAACACTGAAAATGTTGATTACGTTTTATTTTTAAACCAATTTATTGTGTACATGTGTAGATTAACTTATTATTCTAATAAAAGTAATGTTTTATTTTGTATACTCGCCTTAACACTGAAAATGTTGATCCTTGTACGTAAAAGTACTTTTAAACCTACGAATTAAAAGTGTTGCCTCGCAACATATACCTTCTGTACTCATACCAATAAGCGAAACGTCAATTCCAATGACAGCTTTTAGTATTAAAAGTACTGTCTTTGAAGACAGCTGCAAGAAATGTATTTGCGAGAAATCAGTATTTATCCCTTGTCGTAAGTTATTGTAGTAAATTTTTATTTTTTTCTATTTATGTCAACTATTTTGATTGCAACATATTACGTAAATTATGTCACGTGCAAAACATATTTTTAGTTCTCTTTAGGGTTTTTTCATTGGTTTTAAATTTGAACATTCTGTTCTATCTGAATTTAAATTTTGAAATAAAAGCTACGTGTCACGTCGTGAGTGGCGTGTCACGCCGTGAACGTGAGCGTGAACGTGCGTGAGCGTGATTGTTTAAAGCAAGCGTGAAACGTGCTTGACGTGAGCTAAAACTTACTCACGCGCCCATCTCTACTCTATAGGGTATTGGTTGAAGGATGCATTTGTTTTCATGTTATTTGTCGTTTGTTAGCTATTTTCTGAGGTTGGGTTAAGGCATTTATCTTAGAGACCCTTAAATGTATCTGAGATAGGAGCGCCAACATTAAACACGTGATTAAAAAATCTGGTGTGATACACGCACACAACTTCCTTTTACAGTGATCTTATAATTAGCCAAAAACTTGATTTTGAATTTTTAATTTAAGCATGTCAAATTTTTTTCAAAAATTACAAATTTTACAAATACGGTACAAAATAGAGTGTTAGTTCAAGAGACAAACTTTCTCTAAAATTATAAGCTGAATTCAAAAAATGTAATAATATACCGGGTGTTCTATTTAAAATAGGAGTTAATAAAAAAAATAGGAAAAAAAACAAAAGAAACCCATTTTAGAAGTATTCAACTGGAAAATCACCTATCTCACATCAATACACATTAAAAATATAATTAAAATGTGAAGTTTGAAAAAAATCGTTAGAGCCGTTTTTGAAAAAATCGAAAAAAACTGAAAAATTACAAGAGTAAACACCTACTTCCGGTTATGCGATTTTCTTCAAAAGCTTGCTGTCTCATCTACATAGTACACAAAACTTATATATGAAGTTTCAACGCCATACCTCTTTTCGTTTTTGAGATATTCTGTTCACAGACAGACAGACAGACCAATGAAAAAAAATATGTTTTTTGGGTGCAGGGGACTCTAAAACGTGAAGATCTGCTGAAAACTCAATTTCGAATTTTTGGCGTGAATCCAATACTTCCTTTATTGTAAAAGGAAGTAACAATGCTAATAAAATACAGGTTATGTTTATGTTTACATTCCGCGTCATGCGCTGCAGTTTACTCTGATTACGATACTTCTGCGCATTTTTACAAGCATATTTACCAGGAAATTTAGAACAAGTTCTAAATAATTTACATGAAAATTTAGCACAAAATTTAGCAGCCAATTTTCTGTATGCAACGGTGCTTAATATTTTTATGAAAATTTACAAGTAAATTTTGCATAAAATTTAGCGTCGTGTCATACAGGCTTTAACACTAGGTTTGTAGGGATTTAGAAAATATTTTTTGTGGCTCAACCGTTCACCCAACTAAAATATTGTAAGAGAGGAAATAGCTTTTAAATTGAAGTAACTATTTAAAAAAAATGGTAGTGATTATACAGGAGGTTGAAACATTTCATCATCATCATCATTTATCAGCTCAAAAGGCCTTGAAGGGCCGTGGCTACAATCTTCCTCCATTGCTTCCTATTTCCGGCTCGTATCTCCCAATTATCGGCTATGTCCATGTGTGCTAGGTCTTCCATTACATCCTGCATCCATGTTTTTGGTGGTCTGCCCTTTCTGTTTCTGCCCTCTGGTTCCTCTTTTAGGACCGACCCTCTTTGGCACTCTTGTCTCCTCCATTCTCGATAGGTGGCCCAGCCAGCGTAACCTTCCTTGTTTGATTATAATCTTAATTTCGGGTTTTTGGTACAGTTCGTAGACCTCACCATTGGTTCTTCTCCTCCACTCTCCCTGTGTTTTCACTCCTCCAAATATCCTTCTTAGCATTTTCCTCTCCTACCTTGCTATTTTACCACGTACTTCCTCTGTCAACACCCACACTTCACTCCCGTACATCACTACTGGTCGTATCACCGTTTTATAGATCGGAACTTTAACCTCCCGTGATAATGTCTTGTTGTTTAGCACTGAATTCAGCATTGCCGCGCACCTTGATCCTGCCACAATTCTTCGTTGTATTTCCTGATTTCTGTCTGTGTTGCTGCTTATATTTACACCAAGATATGTAAAGTTCTGCACTTTTTCGAAGTTGTATTTTAGGTTTTGTTGGTTGTCCAGTATAGCAAGCCCATTAGCTCTGGGATCGTTGCAGTTGAGGATCATGTACTTTGTTTTACTCTCATTTATCATTAATCCGAATTTTCTTGCTTCCTTTTGCATGCGTTGGAATACCAGTTTTAACTCCTCTTGTGTCCGTGCCATAATTGTGAGATCATCAGCGTAGGCTAGTATCTGGTAAGGGCTATTTATAATACTCTTATTGACCTTCAATCCACTTCGTCTGATTGTTGTTTCCAGGGCCAGATTGAATAGTAAGGGTGACAAGGGGTCCCCTTGTCTTAGTCCTTTCTGTATCCTGAATTTGTTTGGCCTTTCTCCTTCAATCCTCACCCTACTCTCTGTCCCTTCTAATGTCATTGTTATCAGTTGTATAATCCATTCTGGTAATTCCATTTCACTAAGTGCGATTAATAGTTCCTTTCTGCATATATTGTCGTACGCTTGTTTAAAGTCGACATACAATATGTGGACTTGCTTTCCTTTCCTTTTCATTTTTTCTTGTATAGTTTTAAGGGTGAAGATATGGTCTGTTACTGATCTCTGCTTCCGGAATCCCGCTTGGTATTCACCTATCTCATCCTCCACAAGATCCTTTAGCTTGTCGTTTATTAGTGATGCTAACATTTTATACACGACACTTATCAAGGAAATAGGCCTATAATTTTCACAGTCCAGCTTATTGCCCTTTTTATAAATCGGAATTATTATGGCTTCCCTCCATTCTTTTGGCATTTTACAGGTGGTCCAGATTTGCAATATGAGCTCATAAATTTTCTTTTCTAAGGTTTCCTCGCCGTATTTTATTAATTCTGGTTGGATTTTGTCTATACCTGGGCTTTTGTTGTTCCTCATTTTGTGTATGGTTATTTTTATCTCTTCCAGTGTTGGGAAGATTTTGTCGGTTATTCGCGATTGGTTCCGTGCATTTTCTTCTTCTGCTTCCTCCCCGTGCTCAGCAAGTAGCTCTTCATAGAATTCCACCCACCTTTGTGCCACTTTTTCGGTACCAACTACTAAATTACCGAGTTTATCTTTACACATGGATGGTTCATGTAGGTGTTGTTTTTTTGTAAAGCTTACTTGTTTGTAAAATAATTTCATGTTCTTTTTACTGTAGTGTTCTTCTATAATTTCAATTGTTTTTTCCTGCATTCTCCTCTTTTTCCTCCTTCAAAGGCTTTTAAGTTTTCTTCTCTTTTCTTTTAGCTTTTCTTTGTTTTGTTGGGATCTATAGTTCATCATTTCCATTTTAGCTTTCTTCAGAATTTTCCATGATTCTCTGCACTCTTCGTCAAACCAATTATTCTTTTGTTTTGGTTCTTTGGGGATTCTTTCCGCCGCTACTTGCTTTATAATGTTTTTAAGATCTTCCCATTCTATTGATGTGTCTTCATCTATCCTTCTCAGCTCCTGTTCCAGTTGATTTATGTACTCATCTCTTACTTCCTTGTTACTTAGTTGACTCAAGTGTAGTTTTCTCTTCTGTTTTCTGCTCCCTTTAGGTTTGTGTCTTACTTCTCCTTTTATTACTGCTCTCACTAAATTTACAAGTAAATTTTGCATAAAATTTAGCGTCGTGTCATACAGGCTTTAACACTAGGTTTGTAGCGATTTAGAAAATATTTTTTGTGGCTCAACCGTTCACCCAACTAAAATATTGTAAGAGAGGAAATAGCTTCTAAATTGAAGTAACTATTTAAAAAAAATGGTAGTGATTATACAGGAGGTTGAAACATTTAAAAAAGTTAATCATTTTTAAAGCCCTCTAGCGGCTCAACTAAGCAACTTTGTATATAGGTAAGTTGAGTTAAATCATCATATTTTGGGCAAAGGAACTTGTGGTCTTTCGTTGTACACGTATTTTCCGGACACACTATATACAGGGTGATTTTTAAGTTGATTCGGTTTATCAGGAAATAAAGCTAAAAAAATAAGCATTTTTTTTATTTACCACTTTTCCGAAATATGAAAACTAACGAAGGTGTTAGAGTTTTAAATTTAAAAAAAAACTAAACTTTGGCGCAAAGGCGGCTGGACAATTTTATTTTTGTTTATCTCTGTTGTCAAGCAATGACCTGTCAACTAGTTTTCCATTGGAATTTTCTTAATGTTATTGATACAATAATGGCTCATGTTTATGAAAATAATGAATGAGTGAATATGCTTATTATTTAGTACTGGGAGTGTCATCAACATGCCGCTGCCGCATCGCTTTGATACGCGGAACGTGTGTGTAGAAGCGAATGCTGATAATTTTGAACATATCATTTAAGTTAGATTAAGTTTAGTTTAATTTTCGTTAAGTAATTTTAGTTCTTAATTTGAAACTTTTAACACCTTGTACCTCCTTTAGTTTTGATATTTCGGAAAAGTGGCAAATGAGAAAACAAGCTTATTTTTTTAGCTTTATATCCTGGTAAAAGGAAAGAATCAACTTAAAAATTACCCTGTATACGTATACAGTGTGTCCCCTCTGGTACGCCACTGTTTTTTAGCCAAAAGTTTTGTAGCTATTATACGATTATTTGTTATTAAATAATAATTTTTAAAACTTCTTTAAGCTGTATTTTGAAAACGAAGCCGTTTAAATCCCATTAAAGTCCAATGAACGAAATTGTTAGAGATTCTTCAGTTTTTTTTCGAAAAAGGTTCTATCAAAAAAATAAAAGATACATCTTTTGTATAGTTTCAATGGATAAAGCTAAAAAACTTATCGTATTGACTAAAAAACAGCGGCGTACCAGATTTTTCTAAAATAAAGTAACTGAGGTGGCCCCGATGCACGCCACTGGTGAAAATAAATTAAATTTATTTTGACTAAACAATGCTACTTTATGAAATACTATCATACTCCAAGTTTCATTAGAATACCTCTAGGCGTTGTCCAGATTTTTGAAAAAGAAATAATTTTTGTTTAAACTTCAACACCTTGTATCTTGTGAACGAAGCCGTTTAGGTTCCATGTTTGTATGAACTTTTTATCTTAGAAGTTTGTCTACGTAGTTAATTAACACCTTGTATATAGATTAGTTTTAGCTGACTGAACAATCTCAAGGCCAGAAAACTTTTTTTCGTAACATGTGTCTCTATCTTGACTAGTAAATGCATGTTTCGTCGGAAGTCACGTGACAACTTTTGTTTGGCCCATTTGTAATCACTTTGCAACCACCTCTGGTCGTCAGTGTTTGATTTTCCAAGAAATTCTAAATATATATTTTTTTTTATTTGATGCCAGCTTTTTGGCGATCGCTTTATTTATTATTTGTTTATAATAATTTTCATACGTAGTGCACACTGTAGTTTGCGAATTTGAATTCGGCGCCAAGATGGCTTTGCGCTGAGTTGGCTGGTGCCGAGGTGGCCCCGTGCCGAAATGGCAGCGCTGAGACGGCGGCGCCGAGTTGTCCGGCTTCGAGGGGCTAAATAGGTTTTTAGACAAGCACAAATTATTGACATAAAAGTTTTTTAGAAAAATCTAAAATAAAATTTTTTCCCATAATATGCCCACTTTTTGGCGGTCACTGTATAATATAATATACAGTGTCTGTCATAAATTTGAACACATGACATTTTTATATTATCCATTTATAAGAAAATTTTATTTTCGATTTCCTGCATCTTCCGAAATTAAAAATGCTCTTACCAAAATGTAAATATCTTTTTTCATACGGGGGAGGTTCAAAAATATGAAAATAAGTCAAGAATAAAGTACCGTTATTTTTCAAAATAGAGAAAAATGTTATTTTGAAAAGTTGTTTAGAATTTAAATTAGATGTAAAATATCAAATCACAGTCGCTTACTCCTAAAAACAATTTTCACTGGTTTCTCCTATTTCTTCTGACCACCCTGTGTATTACCAAATGATATACTTCAAAGTTAACTTATTAACGGATACGATAAAGGTTTACTGTCGAACGTGAGTTTCGCTCACTTAGCAACCAGAAAATTACATAAATCAAAATTAGTGCTAAAAAATTAAATTTTTGTGTCAGAAAGACAGATATCTTAAAAAAATTTAATAACAAACAATTCAAACATCAGTAACCATTAAAGTCAAGTATAATTTTTGATATATATGTTATAACAAATATTTCCAATGCAAATTTTTATTAATTTTATAAAATAAGGGTACTTTTATTTTTGAGCAATTTTCATATTTTTGAACCTCCCCCGTATATGAAAGAAGATATTTAGATTTTGGTAAGTGCATTTTTAATTTCAGAAGATGCAGAGACTTTTGTCGAGAATAAAATTTTCTGAAAATGGATAACAAAACAATTTTCCATGTGTCCAAATGTGTGTGATGGGACATCTATATAAATAAAAATTGTGTTTGTAATTGCCAGGACAAAGTTAGTATGAAAGAAAATTTTAGGAAAATCCACCAGAAAATTCGGAAAATCAAAAAGATGATTTTGTATGGTATTTTTGTATGGGATTTCGTATGTTTTCGTTTCTGAATGGCTTTTCGAAGAGAAAAATGGGAAAATCATGGTACGCAACCTGAACCAACCAAGACTGTGCAACGAAACAAGACTCGCTGTTAAGAAGCTGATGAACAATGTGACTGAAGCAACGATAATCATAGGAAAGTTCAAAGGCGAGGATGTTCTGATTCCAAGAATACCACTGATTCCAACCGACTTTTCGTTCCAATTTAAGCATGTCCAGTTTCCAGTTTGCAATGACGATTAATAAATCGCAAGACCAATAATTGTTGGAAGTGTGGGGAATAAACCTCGAATTGCCGTGTTTTTCCCATGGGCAGTTGTACGTGGCGTGATCGAGAGTCGGTAAACCACCGGCACTTTTAATTTTCTCTCCGGATGGAAAGACAAAAAATGTGGTTTATCGCCAACCGTTCTGATGAATGCATTAAAAACACCAACAAGTGAGTTTCAATTTATTTCATTTCAATAAATTCATGATCGTACTGAAATTGTTTTGTTTCAATTCACACAAATTCACGCTTTTTTAAGTATAAAGGTGACACTGTTAACCTCAAAATAGTGAATTTAACTATTTTCCGCATATACAGATATAGGTACATGTATACAGATATATACCAGGTGACAATAGAACCCACGGCGGCATTTCGAAATGGCTTGAGATAGAAATATGCAATTCGGTATGTCGATAGGGTTGAAAATACTTGTCAAAATTCAATTGTTTTTAAAAACCATAGCAACCTCTGTCCTGGCCTACTCTGTTTTTCCGTAAAATACAAACAAATAGGAATTACGGCATATTTTTAAGCGGCTCTATTTCAACAACTATTAATTTTAGGCATGGGGTATGTTAGACAAAAGTTATTTAGAATTCTTCAGAGAGTCGTAAAAAGGGGAAATATATAGGATGTCCCATTTAAAATAACAAAGTCAAGGTCATTTCCGGTGAAACCGGAAACGACATTCAATTGTTTTTATGTTACAATTATTCACAATTTTCAACCCTATCGACATACCGAATTGCATATTTCTATCTCTTCTAATTCCGCCGTGGGTAGTAGTTTCATTGTCACCAGGTATACAGAATGCGGCAGGCAGCTAGGACCGTTGCAAAAGCAAAGATAATATGCATGTGGCCATCGTGGTGTTTAACAAATGAACAGTCAATGTACGAATGCGGTAGGGGGTTAGGATAATTATAAATACAAGGTATATATTCGAAGTTTTAATTTTTTTAATACAATTACGGCCACATATAAAGTCCCCTTGCTTTTGCTAGTCCTAGTGGCCTGCCGCAATCTAAAGTCCATTTTTTTTCGATAATAATTTTCAAGGTCAACTTTCTAGGGGATAAGTTGCATTCCTGCAGAGTCCCTAGTTTTAATAATGTTGGTACATAGATTTTTAGTTCTTTTTTTCCACTAAAAAAATGATTTGTCATTTTGACAGATATGTCATAATAGTGGGTAATACCATATATGTATTATACTGCGATGGTATTTAGCCCTCAAATCGGCTCTGATTGCAGTACAAGCAAATAGCAAATTAAATCATTAAAGCACAGAGTTGTAATAATGCAAGCATCTGAGAAAATTCACATAAATTGCCAAATCATAATAACACTGGTATAATTCGCCAATGAAATTGATTGTAATTGAATAGGCACAGAAATATGGAAGCTCAAATTCCGTGTATTGGGTTTAGCAATATAATTTTAATCGTAATATAATAGATTTGCACAAACTAAAAGCCGAATCTAAATTAATTAAGAACTGGCACAAAAAGATCAAGTTAGACACAGCTTAAAAATGGAAGCGTAGAAAGTAAAGTCATTATAGAATGGGTAGCAAATGAACATTTTTAAATAAAAGGTGAGAACAAGAATGACTAGAAGAATAAGGCAAGGAACATAGAAATGCCAGTCTTGTCATTTATGACATGAAAATACAAGACTTGGGGATTTGAAGAGATTGAAATAGCAAGAAATTAGATGGAATTCAAATAAGCAAGAAATTAGACAATGTTGGTGGATTAAAAAACTAGTCAGTGCAGTGATAAACAATGGGCATTTAAGTGTTATAAAAATGAAGTGAGTGGCGCATTAAAAAACATTGAGAAATAAACAATTCCAAAAGACAATAATTTTAGTACCTAAGAGATTGTAAATAACTGATAAAATTTGTGAAATTAGATTATAAGTTATGTTTTTGTACCTGGTTGATTTCCTACAATTCAAATCTGTAGACAGTGTTTTGTCAATAACGACAAGGAGAGCAATTGTTCTGAATAAATTATGAAAGTTGGTTAAATTTTGCTCTATCTTTAATTATAAAAATTTTATAGAAGGCATAAACGTATTAAAAAATAAATAGCACCATCGTAATCAGCGAATTCGAGTGTATCAGCACAATTGGAGGCAAGAGATTCCAGGTATTTGAGTTTTTGGCGTTCCGAGGCAGGTTCGGCAGTTGGCGAATTCCTGCGACATCAATCGGCAGCATCGTGGGAAGGCGTAGAGTGGCAAGATTGTTCCAGCAGCTCCACACATCAGGTCAGAACACAACCCAGCATCCCGAGCAGCCCGCGGAGCAAGATTACAGCCAGATTCACCATAAAAAGGGGGTCCCGAATCTACGAAAGCGAGGTTAGTGGATTGTAAAATTTTGACTCGCGCGATCGGCGTAAAAATTTGGGCATACCTTAATTACGACCTGGAGAACACGAAAATCGTAACAGTTCCCGTGGATGGCGAGGTGTTTTCCCAGGATTTGCAATTAAAAACGTCAGTTGGAGGCATCAAGAAACAAATTGCAAATACGGCGTCCTTTTTAAGAATGCACCAATAGCACACAACCTGGAAAACAAAAGATTGCCTAGACGCCACTTGAAGGCAATTATTAAAAATCTTACCGTAAAATTTGTTCATTTAATTTGCTTGATAATTCAATTTCACACGCGAGCTGAGATAACTCGAACTTGGTTTGATAGAATTGACATTTCAGTTTAACAACGGCACATTACGCCTACATTTCAGGTCAATCTGCCTACTTTTCAGAGGCGTACCGTAAAAATTTTAACTAGGAAAGTCAGGAACCCAGACCTGAGATTTTGAGTTTTATTTTCATGTCTCTGTATGTAAATGAGCTAGCAAAGTTAGGAAGTCAGATGAATGGATTAGAAAAAGGGCAAACTACCATAAGAGTAATTCTCAATTTTGGCGTACCCAACGAAATAAATTAATCAGTTAGTTTGATTTTGCAAGTGGTAGAACTAAATTAAATATTGTGTGGTGACTCTTTTTATTTATTACACTAATTATAAACCTACAAATATTATTGGTATAGGGTCATTGCAATACATATATTGCTAGTAGGGCCTCGGAACGCCCGAAAACATTACGGCGCCGACATAGTGTCAATTAGAGTATAACGCGTCTCGTGCGCATGCGTGAGAATTCGAACTCCGCCTTTAGAAGCGAATTTTAAACTTGACCACTTCCCCATTGGGCGGACGACGCCTCCGCGCTTGCACACAGCTCACCATTATACATTGAAGAGTTGGTTGTCTGTCTCACTTCCTTCGTGAGTTTCCAGCTCATAGCCGCTAGCAATATAGTAAGTATTACATATATGGGTAAAACGAACAGCATAGTAATAGTAAAATATTGCAAATTTATTAATTATTAATCTTAACAATATTTGAAAATAAACATAATGAACGTTTGATTCCATGTAAAACAATGAAATTTGTCAAGAGTTTAAATTAAGAAACTTTGACATTCAAAATTGACACATAACCATAATTTTGCAAAAGTTCTACCAACACGAGGTATAAAAATTTCCTAGCGTTTTACTCACATATCTACCAACACAATGTACAGGAGTTCAGATTATGTAAGTGACTGCAACTAAAGGTAGGTTCAATTAAGCTGTTGGAGTTGCCGCCTCAAGCTATGCCAAGCCAGAAGTAGAAAGGTAGAGCACTTACTCCCACGTTCAGGGTGCGTTCACCTGTGTTGCTGATTTTGTTTTCCCGATGTAGTTTGTAATGCAGCATGCTTGTTACGGTATTAATTCATCAGATCGACATAGGTCGTATTGATTGTCCGAAATCGGGTACAAACTACAGGGTTCGCCGGCTTTACTAAAAAGAACACAGATCTTAATGTGCTGGAGCAGATTTTGTTGCTCCGGTTACTCGCACTTAACTAAAAAATACTATATGTTATTCGGAGCAAAAGTATCTTTATGTGGCTCGGCTGTACTTATCTGCCTCGCAAGCTCGGCAGATAACCCGTCCAGCCTCGCCACATAAAATATAACTTTTGCTCCTAATAACTTAATATACTATTATCTTACAGTAGCGCCTATTACCATACATTATACAACTGTTTTCAGTGACTAAAATGAAGTTTTATTCACAAGTGAGTTTTTATTATTTATACTACTGCATTGTTGGTAGCACTGTCAAGCTATGTTAAATTCGTAATTTTCAGGTTAAGTTTTGCGTCAGTCTGTGTCAAATAACCATATATGTATTATACATATATTGATAGTAGGGTCTCGGAACGCCCGAAAACATTACGGCGCCGACATAGTTTCACTTAGAGTATAACGCGTCTCGTGCGCATGCCTGAGAATTCGAACTCCGCCTTTAGAAGCGAATTTTAAACTTGACCACTTCCCCATTGGGCGGACGACGCCGCCGCGCTTGCGCACAGCTCACCATTATACATTGAAGAGTTGGTTGTCTGTCTCACTTCCTTCGTGAGTTTCTCACTTATAGCCGCTAGCAATATAGTAAGTATTACATATATGCAAATAACAAACCTAACCCACAAACCTCGAATTTGACATAGACTGACAATACACTTCAGTACTGACAATACTCTTCAGTACTGTCAAACGTATATCACAAATCACAGCCGACTAATTATAAATTTATTTCGCGACATATTCTGACTGCGCAAACTATTATGTCACAAGAATTGCTACTGTAAGATAAAACGTCGTATATCACACGTGAGCGAAATGCCATTATAAGCTCGTGAGAAATTGTATCGCTCGTGCTGGGGCACTCGCGATGCAAAATTCTCACTCGCAAATAATGATGCATTTCTCTCACTTATAATATAATCTACTATTTTGCACTACTAGTCTCAGAACGCATCCTTATTGGCCTATTTTTAGGTCGTGAAGTTGATTTTCTCCACCAAGGGAGAGAAAGTAAAATAAACAATTTTCACCGTGGTAACTGATAAATTGCTAAGTTACCAAATACTCGTATGACTATTTTAATTTTGACGTTTTAAAGAGCTGTATTGTCAGGTTGACAGTTAAAATATTTTCGAAATTTGTTGGGAATTTAGGTATTAAGCTGTTTGGTAGTGCAAAAAATAGTATATACACCACGGTAGCGAATCGTCTTATAACCTTCGCGCTTTAGATACTTCGCGCTGCGCGCTCAGTATCTAATATGCGCTCAGGTTATAATACTGGGCTTCGCTACCTTGATGTATAATATACTATTAATTTTCTAACTTTTGTTTAAATTAATATGACAGCTTCGTATTATCAGAAGTAATACTATAAGTACTTCGATATTATCGGGTTATATGTCGATAACTTGTTGCACAATAATAAAAGAGTGTCAGTTTGACAGGTTAAATAGTCCGACCGCGTCAGCGGGAGGACTATTCTGTCAAACTGACACGATTTGTTATTGTGCAGGAAGTTTGAGGCGTATAACCTGTTCGAAGTACGCATTGTATTCGATTTGATTATTTTTTGAGTAAATTTTAATATTTAGAACAAATAAATATTTTATTGGCAGCTCGATTTGTTTGTATTAACCTAGCTGAAAGTCATCTCCATGAAAACAACATCAAGTTGACAAAAGTTATGTACTGCGTTGCCTAGTGAAGTTACTATAGTATAATCGATTTTGTATAATCGAAATTATACAAGATAACTTAACTAAATCTAGCCTTCTGATTGGTCGAAATCTCTACGAAAAAAATAATCGTAGCAACCCAATCTAGCTACTGACATTTTGAAATGTGATTGACTCTCCTTATTTTTCTTTGAAATTGTTAAAGTTCTTGCTATAGAAAAAAATATTGTATTATACACGACGATAAAGTTATTTTTCCACGACCGAGAGTAGAAGTCCGTTTCTATAGCATCAAAATTGTGACAGAAGTAGAACATTTGCTCCCTAGAGACTAAATAAGACAAAAATTTCCCTTGGGAGTTTTCATTATGACTGACACAACAATTATGCCAAATTCGAGGTTATCAGGTTAGGTTTTGCGTCAGTTTTGACACAAACTGACGCAAAAACTAACCTGCTAACCTCGAATTTGACATATTTGTGAGCTCTTGTCATAATGACTTACAGTGCCACCAACTTTAAAATTTACCATAGGTTACTAATTTTAAAATAATTGTAACTAAAATGTCAATAAAAGACGTTTAAAAAAACGGGTTTTTCGTTTTTAATCTTCCTGCAACGTGAAAAAAATAGTATATGCAACTCGGAGAGAATGCTATTTTGCTTCAGTGCAATTTCTGACTCTCGGGCTTCGCCCTCGAGTTAGAAATTGCACCTCAGCAAAATAACGCATTTCTCTCCCTTATTGCATAATCTACTATTCTATCCACTCTTGAATCATTAACGTCTCGACGTTAAACTATTCAATCGTGGATAAAATTTAACTTTATCATCTTGTATAATAAATTACTATTCTTTTTAACTAATGCTTAAAATTTTAATTCTATAAATACTAATTTAATGCGATCACCTAACACCTAGGGTACCTTGATGTCAATTTCACGTATTTGTTCTTTCCAGAGTATGGACAGATTGGAACAGTACTCTGTTGGTACCCTGGTCATTGTCCCCTCTCACTATAAAGTGCTTTACAGTGAGAGGTGGCAACAATCTGTCTGTACATTGGAAAGGTCAAATAGGTACTTACGTCAAATTGACATCAAGGCATGTACAACGTAAACGGCTGTAGTACACATCTTAATAGTGTTCAGAATACAAGGTAAGAAAGTTAATGGCTAGCAAACAAGTAGTACTATAGTTTTTATTTCACTACGTACTTTGTATGTTCGTGGATGATGGTCCTCATAGAATATGCTATTTCGGTAGAATGCATCCAATAGAGTGCTATTGAGCTCCCTTAATACTTCGATTATTATTTGTAATTATTTTGCCCAGATCATATTTAATATTTACTCCAATATAATATGTTTATGTTAACATGCAGTTTATTTCTTACATACAATTTCTGTAAGACAGCAAGCAGTGTTGCATCAGTAAGGTAAGTGCAAGTGGATTTCAACAAGACGTATTTCTGTTACTTCACCGAGACTAAACATGTTGACCAGCGTCCACTCAATCTCAACTATTTTACCCTCACAACTTTTTGCTTTGAGTCATCAGCAAACGCTTAAAATCAAACTATAAGCTTTTTAACGTCTCTTACACTCTATTTCAACAAGGTTCTCGATGGGCAACACATTTAACGTCATTTAACCCAATGTTTCTTAAATGCTAATACACACGACAAAGCGTGACACCGAAAAGCGATTAGGCAGAGAGAAAGTAGACATTTTAGAAGCAAATCCTCCCGTTTAATATTTCGGTGATGAATCACACGAAGTTATAGCAAAGAATATATTCTTTGGTTATAGTTTATTTGTATTAAGCAGGTTTTATTTCACTGCTATTGTTAATATTATTTGTTATTTGTATGATGTAGAAACAAGACGTGGAGTAATTTTGGTTGAATATAAACTTTAACAGATATTGATTAATGAAATTGTTGAAGAGTTTAAAGATTTCCGTTTTTGTTAAACTCTTTAAGTGATTAAGGAATCACCATCGCTACCATCTTTCCAAATTTTAATTAAAGAGAACAATTAAATAGATTTTTATTTTCTTTGTTCATAAAGAAATTGAAAAAGGGCCAAATATGGCCTAGATCGAATTCTAATTGTAATATGAGGGGACGGAGAAAAGTTCTGCCGATCTCATTAGGCCATGGAAAAAAAACAACATTTCTTGATTGTCATAATTGTCAAAGTTTTGATAGTTGTGCCTGCAAATTTAATAAAGTTTCGTTTATTAACTTCTGATTTATAAAACAGAATATAACAGGGTAATCGAAAATGGAAAAAATCGAGTACCGCGCTGTAATAAAATTTCTCACAAAAGAGGGAATTAACTTCACGGAAATTTCGGAACGTTTAAGAAATGTATATGGGGAGTCTGCACCTTCAGAATCTACAGTTAGACGGTGGGCAATAGAAGTTGAACATGGAAGAATAAGCTTAGAAAACGATGAAAGAAGTGGGCGCCCTGCAACTGCACAAAATGAAGAAATGGTGGCAAAAGTGGAAAAATTAGTTATTGAGGACAGAAGAATTACGGTGGATGAGATAGTAAGAAGTACAAAGATTAGCGATTGGTCGGTAAGATCTATTTTACACGATCAGTTACACCTGAATAAGGTATGTGCCAGGTGGGTGCCACGCATGCTGACACCTTTTCAAAAGTAGGATCGAGTCGACATTTGTCGTCAATTATTCTGAAGCTGACCCTGATAATTTTTTTGACAAAATCGTTACAATGGACGAAAGCTGGGTTCATCACTTTGATCCTGCAGTGGCGGCACAGTAATTCGCCGCCCCCAAAGAAGTTTCGAGTCGAGCCATCGGCCGGGAAGATAATGCTTTCAGTTTTTTGGGATTCAAGAGGTGTTATACTCATAGACTTTTTAAAAAAAGGACATACGATTACTGGAGACTATTAATCGTCTCTTTTAAGTAAATTGAGGGACAATATTAAACTGAAACACAGGGGAATGCTTAGCCACGGTGTTCTGCTGCAGCATGACAACGCCTCATCCCATACTTGCGTTGCAGCAACTTCAAAAGCGGCCGAATTGGGTTTCCAAATTTTGCCACATCCACCATATTCACCTGATTTGGCACCCTCTGATTACCATTTATTTAGGAACTTAAAGAGTCATTTACGTGGAACGCATTATAAAGATGATGAAAGTGTGAAAAGTCCAGTTTCCCAGTGGCTGGAGGCTGGAGGAGCAAAATGCAGACGGGATTTTAAAGTTCAAGCATCGGTGGCAGAAATATGTGGATTTGCAAGGAGACTATATAGAAAAGGTTAAAATTGTACAAAACGTTTCAAAATAAAAAACAAGTTAATCTTCGAGAAAGGCAAAATTTTTCTCGGTCCCCTCGTATAATCGAGTTTTATTGGCTAAGAGCCCTAACCATTAAAGTAAAAATGATTAGTATTTCATATATTAGTACCCATTATTGTCAATATATTCATGTAACCTCCGGCCCATTGCATCAACTTATTTCTCACAGATGTTTGTTCTTCTAAGAACATTCCAGGTTTGCATTATGTTCGCATGGAGTTCTGCTTTGTTTCTGATATTCAAATCATTCCCCCACTGCCGAACGGCGGCGGCGCACACATTTTATATGGGGTTGAAGTCGGGGGATTGTGCTGGCCAATTCACCTCAATTATATCGGGATGCTGTCGAAACCACTGTTGGACTATCATGGACGATATGCTTAATTGCTTGGTGCGTCTAGCTTCACAAATGTGTGTTGGACTATCCTGGGGTAGGGTATTGGGTAATTATCTTGGAATAATACAATTGGATCTTCCGGATACAGGGCCCTCATGGACGGTGTAGCATCACATCTTCCAAGATAGTTATGTAATCATTGAATGTACTTCCACTAATTCTCCTGGACCTTTTCGGCTCATCCAACCCCAGTACGTACCGTTTCGGTGCTGCATGGTAGATGTAGTTAATCCCGAATTGTTGTTGTAGTGGAAAATAGATGTTTCGTTACTTCAACAATATTTTTATTTTGAGCGTTGGTTAGCATATGCCCTCTGCCGCTTCAGTGCTTTGTTTTGAGCAGTTGATTGTCATTTGCTCTTTCCTATTCCCTCCGTATCTAGCGGATAACTTACCTACATTAGTGATTATTTTCAAGGAAAAGAAGCGATTTAGAAAGTTTATTTAACAATAAGCACGCTTTGGATAACGATGTAAACATGCCTAGCGTAAGGATTAAGATTGGAAATTTAAACTTTATACAATTATTTTGTAAAAAGTAAACTGGAGTATGCCTCGCTTATATGGAGTCCTATGTATGCTCACGGTATAAATGCAATATAAAGAGTGCAGAAACGATTCCTTAAATACCTGTATTTCAAAGAAACAGGATACTACCCCTTATATTCCCATTACTCAGAATTATTAAAGAATATTCAGGTATTATAACCTTAGAGGAACGGCGTTATTTGGCAGCACTTGTATTTTTAGACAAGGTGTATAGCAACGAAACTGGTGTTAGTCAAATGTTACAAAAATTTACTTGTACCCAGACAAGTTTCCCGCTGCAATCAAAATTTTTATCTTCCATCCTCGCAAACGAATTCATTAATAAATTCACCAATTCATAGAATATGTAAATATGCAAATATTGTAAGTGAATATGTTGATTTTTTTAACCTCAAAATAAAGATATTTTTAAATATGTGTAAATACTCTTTAAATTTACCGAAAGTTGCGGCTGATATTGGGGCGAGGCATATTTAAGTTTTAACTTAGTACTTTAGTTTTACTCTATAACTTACTGACTTTATTGACTTTACTCTGATAGCAAATTGTAAAGTTTTTTTCCATGTTTTTTTTTATTTCTGTGTTTGAAAACTGGCGTATAGTAATGTTAATTATTTAAAATGTAGTCTGTCATTGACATTAGCTGTTGGCTACAATAATAAACAAACAAACAAACTTCGGAAAGATGGTAGCGATGGTGATTCCTTAATCACCTAAAAAGTTCAACAAAAACGGAACTCTTTATACTCTTGGTAGGTGTTTCCGGGTTATCCCGTGGTTGTCAATTTCAACTTGACGTTTCGCTGCTCATGCTGTCAGCTTCTTCAGAAGTTTTCTAAAGACTAATGTTGGTGCCTTTTGTTCCTGGTTATATACTGAGGAGCCGTTATTGGGACTTGTCGTTTTTCTGCTTGGTTGCTCACGTGAAACTTATTTATGGATGGATTGCTTTTGCAGAGCTACCTTCCATGTGTTGCTAAGGCGGTAGCTGTCTTCTCGGTTGAAATTATTTGGATTTTTAATATTTTCTGGGGATTCACGAATTACACGAGGGAAGTATTTTTTAGTTCTGGCTAGTATGTTTACGTAGTCGTAATTTATTCTGTAATCTCCTGGTCCTAATACGTGTTCTGCAATGGCTGATTTTTGTGTGTTTCCAAGTCGTGTGTGGCTCTGGTGTTCTTTTATTCAACGTCCAATGTAAATAGTACTCTCTGAATGATGTCATTTTTGACAGTGGTCTATTATGATATGTTTTATGGGACTTTTTCCACTGTCTCGGGTGTCACGAGTTTTTGTTCTACTCCCGTTCTCAGGTGTTTCTGGTTAGTCCTGAGAAGGACTGATTTTTTGTTTCGTCTTTTATAATATCTTTGCGATGTTCCCATAATCTCACTCGTAGGGGTCTTTTTGTTTCTCTTATGTATTGTCTTCCACACTCGCACGGTACACTGTAGATACAGTTTTTTGAACTCTGATCTTTGTTCTGACGCTTGGTATGCGTTATCATGCTTCTCAGAGTTGTTGTGGACTTGCAGTTCTTATGTTGAATCTGTTTCCAATTCTTCTCAGTTTGTCGGAAACACCTCGGATGTATGGTATTACGGCCATGGTTGTCAGGGTCGCCGCAATATCTCTTTCCGAAACCAGGTCCATCTGGCACACCGTTAACAGCATACTGGGTGATGTGGTTATCATCACACCTTCGACAACTGTCTTACTTTCCCTACTTCCACAACCATGTTTTTGGTACCCAAATTTTAAAGGTACTGGGTGGGCCACCTGCCAGTTTTCAGCTTTGGTCTTTGGTAAAACATTTCACTGTCATTAGGAATCTTGTATTGGTTGGTGAGTACGACATAATAGCTATCGTTGAGACGTGATTATCGAACGCTATCCCTAGTAATGCAGTAAACATTGATGGATATAAGATTGTGAGGCTTGATAGACCCTCGAGGGTGGGAGGTGTTACTTTTTACATAAAGTCTGCCCTAGGTTTTTGCATTCTAGAAACTAAGAATGAAATTGAACAACTCTGGATTTCAATATCTTGTAATAATTATAAATATGAGTTTGCAGTTGCTTACAACCCTCACAGAAGTCTTTGTCAATTTTTTTAGTTTTTTAGAAAATACTTTCTCAACAATCCTGCCTCAGATTGAAGATGTATTTTGCTTCCGTGACTTAACGTTAATTTGCTAGATGTGGAGAGCGCTGCTTCACTCAGTTAATAAACGAGCCCATGAGAATTACTTCTGAATCAGTCACATTACTAGATTTTATTTTAACTACTAATACAAGCATTACAAAAAATGAAGTAGATGACAGTTTGATTTGTTGTAAAGTCGATATTCCAAACGGAAAATCAAAACAGGTTATTTACACTTACAGGGATTTTAAAAATTTTAAATATGAAATACTGATGGGGCCATAATTATATATAACAGCAATGAGATAACATGAACAAGCAAATAAAACGCTTGAGTAAGAAAGAGATGGCCATACAAAAAAATTATATTAGTAGGCATGTTTAGTTGACAAATGTCATAATTAAATTAAGAGTCAAGCCTACTCGTATATTTGCTACTATGTTTATCTCTTTCTTACTCAAGCAATACGAGTTATCTTCTTGTTCATGTTATCTTATTGCTGTTATATATAATTGTGGCCCCATCGGTATTTAGTTATGATCTCCAGTCTATACCCTGGCGGAATATTTATCAGTTAGACAATATAGATGATACTCTTTAACAGAAAATTTAACTATTTTATTAAATCTGCATGCTCCATTTGTTAGTTGTAGAATATTGAGAAAGCCTGCGCCGTCGTTGACAAACACCCTTAAACAAATTATGTGCTTACGTGACAAAGCTTTACGTCGTTTTAGTGTAAGTCAGAATTCTGCACATTTTACTTATAAGCAACTGTGAAATACGGTTACTGCTGCAGTGAGACGTGAAAAAAATGCATATTATGTTTAAACATTCAAACAAAATTTACGATTATTTTGGAAAAAACTAAAATCTTTAAACTTAACTAATAAAGCAAATAACGCTGATCTTCCTCCTACCTTCAGTAATGCTGATGAAATTAATAATTATTTAATAAATTTAATTCCTCGATTAACTACAAATAATAATAAGTTATCTACTTTCTACAAGTGCAATCGAAAAAAGTGTCAAATGTACTTTACAATTCCAACCTGTTGAAGAAGAAGAACTTTTTAAGATTATTTGTTCCATTAAGTCTAATTCTACTAGTGCTGATGGTCTTAACATTCATCATCATCATCACAACACTAAAGGCCCGTTTGGCCTATGGCTTCAGTTCTTTTCCTCCATAACTTTCTATTTCGTATCTCTATTTTCCAGTCTCTTAAATCTGCTTCCTGAAGGTCGTCTTCTTTTTGGTTCTTCCATGATTTCTTTGGTCTTCCCACCTTTTGCCTTCCCTCTGGGTTCAGTTCTAAAACTTTCCTTGTAGTCTCTTCTATATCTCTTCTCATTACATGTCCGAACCATCTTAATCTGTTTTGTTTTGTTATAGTGGTTATGTTGGCTTCTTTAAAAAGTTCTTCCAGCTCTTTGTTTGTCCTTTTACGCCAAATTTGTTTTTCTTTTACATCTCCAAAAATTCTACGGGGTAGTTTCCTTTCCCACACTAAAAGTTTATTCTCTTCCACTTTGGTAAGTACCTATGTTTCACTCGCGTTAGTAAGGATTAGCCTTATGACTGTTTTATATAGACGGATTTTTGTAGTCCTTGAGACATTCTTATTTATTAGAAAACTATTCAGGGAGCTCGCACATTTAGAAGCACTTATTCTTCTTTTTTGTATTTCGGTTCCTTGAACTCCTTCGCTGTTCATTTCCACTCCCACGTACGTCAGACTGTTGGTTATTTTAAAGGTGAGCTTTTCTATTTCTGTCTTTACACTAAGTTCCTGATCTTCTTTTTGTTTTGAATTCCCCCGTAATCATATAGTTGGATTTGAGGGTATTGATTTTGAGACCTACTGCACGTGCTTCCTTTTCGAAACTCCTCAGTAGCCCTTTTAATTGCTCTTTGGTTTTTGACAAAATAGCTATAGGGTTTTCCAATAACGGCGTCAGAACTTTAAAAACTGTTTGTAGTAATCTTGGATTGGTTGAGCTTTCATACATCGTCCGCGTAAGCTAGAATTTGATACGGTTCAGTTATGACATTTTTTTTGGTATTGATTCGAGCTTTCCTGATGACGTTTTCTAATACAATGTTAAATAGGTATGGAGACAGCGGATCGCCTTGTTTCAGACCTATATTACTTTCGAATTCTTTTGATAGCTGACCTTTGAGTTTCACTTTGTTTATGGCTCTTTCCATTGTCATTGCTACTAACTCTACAGTGTTTTGATCTTTCATCGCTTCAATTACCTTTACTCTATGTACACTATCGAAGGCTAATTTAAAATCTATAAACAGTACATGTATCCTTATGTTTTTACTTCTATATTTTTCGTGTACTTGTCTTAAAATGAATATCTGATCGGTCGTGGATTTTCCTTCTGCGAAACCAGCCTGGTAATTTCCTATTTTTCACTTTAGATTCTTGTTTCACTCTGTCATTTATCAGGGATGACAGTATTTTGTACGTCGTATTTAGGAGTGATGTGATATAGGTCTGTAATTCTCTGCACGTTGTTTGCCCCCTTTTTTAAAAATTGGACATATTAACGCTTCCTCCCATTCTTTTGGCATTTTCTTCTTGGTCCATGTTAAGTGAATCAATTTAAAAATACGTTTCAACAGTTCTTTCTTTTCATATTTTATTAATTTATATGTTTATATGTTGTCCGATCCCGTGCTCTTATTACTTTTCCCTTGATTTACTGTCTTTAGAAAGTCTTCCCAAGATGGTAGATGTAGCTCATCTTGTATGTTTCGTTCACTCTTAATTTTCTCTACTTCTTCTGTCCTGAACGTTTTTTCAAAATATTTTTTGTAGATCTCCACAATCTCTCTTCTTCTACCATGCACAGTTCGCTTATTTCATTCCTCAAACCGACGATTTACTGTTTCGACCATTTTCTTTCTTCCTTTATAATTCTATAGAAATTCTTTATATTCTTTTGTTGTGTATTTCTTTAAGTTCCTTTATTCTTTTGTTTATCTTTTCTCTTTTCTTTTGCCTGCATACAGATTTGACCATATTTTTTGTTTTCTTGTATTGGTTTTTCGACTCTGATGTTTGTTGTTGTAGCCACAGCATTTTCGCTTCTTTGTTGTCTTCTACTGCTTTTTTACACTCTTGGTCAAACCAATCCTTGTTAGTCCTTTCTTTGTTTTCTTCGATTTCTTTTCTGCACTCAATTATTATCTTTTTTAACTTTTGCCAGTCGTTTTCTATCTCTTTTTCGATGTTACTTCTCTGTAGAATTTGTTCAAGCTTTTCTTGGTGTATCTCCTTTGCTTCTTCTTTCTTCAAAGTATCTGCTATGTTTTCCTTAGGACGTTGCGTTTTTTTATAGTATTTAGGTTTTTGTTGACTTGTTTTTATACGTATCATGAAGTGGTCCGATGCTATTTCTGCTCCTCTACAAGATTTGAGTTGGTTCACACACTCAGCATGTCTTTTTTGTACGAACACATGATCTATTTGGTTGCGGGTATTCCCGTCCGGACTGCACCATGTTGCTTTGTGTATGTTTTTCCATTTCTTCATTGTGCTTACAATTACTAAATTATTTCTTGCGGCAAAGTTTACTAATCGGTCACTGTTTGATTTTTCATGGAGGCTTTCTTTACCTGGATTGCGCTTCCTTCTCTCTTCCTACTTTTGCATTCTGGTCCCCGATTATCAATAGTATGTCATGTTTTGGAATATTAAGAAATGTGCTTTCTAGTTGGTCATAAAATTCTTCCTTTGGTTCTTCCTCTGCAACTTCAGTAGGAGCATATGTATTCACAACATTTATTTTCCTGTGAAAGCCTCTAATTCTTAGCATGCTTATTTGCTTGTTTATTATTTTCTAGTCTATTATTTTATCTTTAACCGATTCGTGTATAAGGAAACCAGTTCCATATCTGTTTTCTTTTTCCCATCCCCCGGTTAACCAGAGGTAGTCTTCTATTTGATTCTCCTTTAATGTTCGTTTCTTGCACTCCCATTATATCTAGGGTCAAGTGGGCCACCTTGAGACAAGTTTACCTTGAGACAAATGCAATAATTTTGATTTTGATGCCCGTAACTCGTGATGGGTCAGAATGTGAGCAACTGCATGCTGTTTGCATGTTGTGTACGAAATGTGATAACGTGAACGTGCAAACTAAAATTTGTGTGCTTGATTTGTCATTTCTATGCTCCGCAAGTATTTTCGTTAGCGGTAATTAATCTGTTCATATATTATTATAAGTTGTTTATTATAGATGGCCGTGATTTTCATATATTCTTTATATTTTTGTCTTGGCGTGACAGTAATTTTAACTTGATTTTGAGGTTAATATGAGAATGCCATGGTGATTTCTAAAACTTCATAATAGGGCTACCTTGAGACAAAAGTTTTGGGCCACCATGAGACATGTTTCAGGGTAGCCCATTTCTAATTTTGTATTTCGTGTTACAGTAAAATGTCTAGAGGACGTAAAAGAAAGTATAACAAGGGAAGAGAAGCTGTTTATAGAAGAAAAACAAGAAGAAAAAACACGAAAAAGTAATTTGAAAGGCGTTAAGAGAAATTTTGGGGCAGCGAAACAATCAAGAAAGACAAAGTTTATGATTCCGAAGATGAAGAGTCATTTGTATCTGATTCTGCTTCTGACAATTATGAAGTTGAGGAAAATGAATTTACTTTTGAAGAAACTGTTGCAAAACCTAAAGTCGATTCGTTTGTTTTGATCGAATTCAAGGGTAAGACAAAAATTTATTACGTAGGAAAATTTATAAAAAAGGACCCCAGACTGACTGCCAAATAAGTTTTTGCATAAAAGTACTAAAAGTAAGAACTTATTTGTGTTTCCGATAGTACCTGATGTAGCCATTTTCAGTGTAAATGACATCAAGCAAATTTGGCTGCACCCTTAGAATTAGGAAAAACTAAGCGCCAGAGCGCTTTCATAAATTTTTTAATTTCTTTTAATAATATCAACATTTGTTAATGTTACTAATATATTAAATTGCTTTTTTAATAAATATATTGTGTTGAATTTAGTGATGGGTCTATCCGGAATGAATAATCGGAAAGTTTCCGATTGTTAAAAAAATCGGAAGGTTCCGATTATTTCGGAACGTTTCCGAACTTTTCGGAATTCGATTATTTTACTGTTCTGTGCACAAAATTCGGAACTTTCGGAATTCGATTACTATACTATTCGGAACACAAAATGAGAAAACGAAATGCCAATTTGAACTGAACGGAATACCGAATGTTATGTTGACTCACTTGACTGCTATATGCTGGTTGGCGAATGCCGTCGGGTCGCGCCGTGTATGATACGTGAATGGCATTAATGGCAGTGGTATTTCATAGATTAATTATTAGATAGTACAACTTACAGACTTCAAATTCATGTATTGTTTTATACTATCTATTATGTACTTTATGTGCCATTAAACTTTAAAATATCACTACCATTTTCCGAAAGTCTATTAAGGTAACTACTGTAATAATTTGAAAAAAATATTTTATTTTCTCTTATATGCCACTGTGCGACTCAAACTCATAAATTGTTTTAGTTGCGGTCCTGCAAACCCAAACAATAGATGCCAACGCAGATAAAGGCTTACAGGCGCGACGGCGAGTGTCGCAAATTTGCACGCACTTCATCTTCCTTCTGCTTATTGTTTGATTGTTTCGCTCGTTTTCCCCTGATTGCATTTACGGAATGTAAAATAATCGGATGATATTCCGATTTTATAAACATTCCGAAATGGAACATTCCGATTATTGAAATCATCCGATTATGCCCATCACTAGTTGAATTGCTTATTTTTATAAATAAAAGGCTTGTATCATGGTGCCCCACGTGTGGGCCATAATGAGACAAGTTGCATTGTTTTAGATAAATAATAACATCAGAAATACTATTTAAATACTGCTATTTCTTAATGTGCCATTAGTTACAAGAAGCAATGATGAATATATAGTAAAAATGCTGGGTTGATATCTATTTAAATAAAATTTGCAAAAATAATTATATACATTTTGTCTCGTTGTGGCCCACTTGACCCTATTTGATATATTTTTGCTTCATCCTTTAATTGGCGTATTTTTCCCTCATTATTTAGACCCTGCGTATTCCAGGATGCGATTGTAAGAGCGCTACTTTTAGTTCTGGACCACTTTACTTCCATTCTGATTTCTTTTCTTTTTGACATTATTCCCAGTTTAGCTAAGCTCTTTATATACTCTTTTGGCTCTGCTGTTCTTCTTGTTTTTGTGGCTAAATATTTCAATTTTTCTACTGTGTATTTATACCTTTTTTCGAACTTTTACTGTTTTCTTGGCAGATATTCTAATTTTTCTATTTTTTTGTAAAGTTCTCTTCTCTCGTTGCATATCTGTTCCTCCCTTTTTCTGTATTCTTCTTTCATAACTGCTAGCTCCTTTTACATTTTTTCTAAGCACTCTGTCAAGTACTCCATTTTTTCGTTTTCCCAGATTTGTACGTGTGTTAGCTCCTTTAGATTTGTGTTTTTGCAAATTCAAGTTAAACGAATTTTGGATGCGCCAATCGCGAGCTCTTTAAGTAATTACGTCGCGCGTGACGTTTTGTGACGTATAGGTACTGCTACGCAATATGCCATTATAAATTAATGGCTGACCTTTAAGGAATAGTTATTTATACTTTAAACTTTCCGTTAGCAGATTGTCCCTCAAACTTCTACACTTCACTTAAGTGTATCGGTTTTCCACTAATTCACCTTTTAAATATAAAAACTTTAATTAACATTCACATAATTAAATAATGCATTCCCTGTTTATTGTCAGTTATAACTCACTTTATCAATTATTGCATTAGTAAAGTCCGCTTTTCCCAGCTGCTGGAAAAGAGCTATAATATTGCCTACTCTTAAAATAACTGCACCCAAAGAAGTCAAGGATTTACGGCCAATAAGTATATTACCCACACTTTCAAAAATTACTGAACGAGTAATTGAACGGCAACTCAGACAACACTTAGAAATAAATCAAATAATACCAAGGCGGTCTATATTGTTCCAGGCCATGACACTGGGCCTATAAAGTGACCTTTGGAATGGCCTCCACAATCTAGCAATATGGCTTCACCAACCTTAAACAAAAAATTATTAGTTTTGGTCACTAAATAAACAATCTGTCAGTGCACTATCCCTGTCATTGTGATGCATTCCAGTTGAAAAACAATCTATGAAATTACTGCTATTTACATCGCAGTGCGTCACTTCACTGTAATATTCGATTTAAAAATAATTCCTAATGGGTAGGTAGCTATCTAATTCTCCATTGCAAGTAAATCGTTACTAATTTTGACTTCATCTAAAAGATGAATTTCTTCAAATTAACTTGCGTGGAAGCTAGTGATATTACAGTCAGAACAAGTCTATTCATCTTATTACCTTTCATATCTGTCCTTTTAAAGTGCTTTTCACACACAACACTAGCCTTTCCGATCTGTAAGTTCTCTAAATGCAAAAAATGTCTTTCTATTTTCGTGTCACTGTTCCATTAGATCAGGGGTCGGCAACCTTTTTCGGACGGCGGGCCATTTTCAAAATATTTTTTTTTATGCGGGCCGCACATTCAAATGTAACTTAAATAGTGCTTTTATATCATATACGAGTATAAATATTATTAAAAATAAATATAGAAAAAATTTATTTTTTATTGACATGCTATAATTACAATAATGTTAGAGAACAAAAATTTTACAATTCTTAAAAGGGAAAAAAAAGAAAATACAATTCCAATTAAATATGTATAAATATGTAAATATAAAATATATAAATATAAATAATATAAAATATTGTAGTGAAACGTCATACGGCTGTCAACATGAACGCACATATGAACATACAGTAGCAAACTGGGGAAATGAAAGAATTAGTGATGGGCCTATCCGGAATGAATAATTGGAAAGTTTCCGATTGTTCAAAAAATCGGAAGGTTCCTATTATTTCGGAACTTTTCCGAATTCGATTATTTTACTGTTCGGTGCACAAAATTCGGAACTTTCGGAATTCGATTATTTTACTATTCGGTACACAAAATGAGAAAACGAAATGCCAATTTGAACTGAACGGAATACGGAATGTTGTATTGACTCACTTGACTGCTATATGCTGGTTGGCGAATGTCGACGGGTCGCGCCGTGTGCGCATGTGTATGATACGTGAATGGCACTAATGGCAGTGGTATTTCGTAGATTAATTATTAGATAGTACACCTACAGACTTCAAATTCAAGTATTGTTTTATACTATCTATTATGTACTTTATGTGCGATTAAACTTTAAAATATCACTACCATTTTCCGACAGTCTATTAACGTAACTACTGTAATAATTTGAAAAAATATTTTATTTCCTCATATCCCACTGTGCGACTCAAACTTATAAATTGTTTTTTAGGATACTGCTGGCTACTACTGGTCTAGGCCGGTAAATTTTATCTACCGGACTCGTTTGTAACAATGTAAACGCTAGTTACCAATGCAGTATCCTAAAAAATCTTATACGATACACGACCGGTAGAATTCTTATGGCCTTGCCAAACATACAGGTCTCGCCCTACGGTTCGACCTGTAAAGTATTGGCGCGGCCATAAAAATGTTGCTACCGGTCTAATAACGTAAATAGCTATTACTGACCGTCCTACAAACCCAAACAATAGATGCCAACGCAGATAAGGGCTTACGGCGAGACGGCGAGTGCTCTCATCGTAAATTTTGCACGCACTTCATCTTCCTTCCGCTTGTTGTTATTTCGCTCGTTTTCCTTTGCTTGCATTTACGGAATGTAAAATAATCGGATGTTATTCCGATTTTATAACATTCCGAAATGGAACATTCCGATTATTGAAATCATCCGATTATGCCCATCACTAGAAAGAATGCTACACTTGCTAAGCGAGACGTCGTATTCGCTGGGGAGTGGGGATTAAGGTTGCGCAGTAAAATAGGTTTCCCACTATGCTTCTGTTTGTCGCGCATTTTTGTCACCGCCCACATTTCGGCACGCTTACGCTCTAAGTTTGTTGATTTTTCCTAAAGTTATATTGGTGCTTTGGCGGGCCGCGCAAAAAGTTGCAAAGGGCCGCATGCGGCCCGCGGGCCGCAGGTTGCCGACCCCTGCATTAGATGAACGCGCTAACATATGTAGCAACTGATGAAGCATAAGTTGACTTGCAGCTTGGTATATAAAACTTCAAAAGTATTTTTGCAACTTTTATGACCTGTCTTGTCAAAATAGTTTTTAATGTCAAATATATTTCAACAAACAAAACTTAGTGTGTCTTGGAATGGCCTAGCACACAATCTGGCAACAGAGCCAGTGTCATGGCCTGGAACAATATAGACCGCCTTGATAATATCCGTTACTCAATCAGGTTTTAAAAATCACAGCTGTAGTACTGCGCTCCTGTATGTACTTGATGGCATTGTGATTGCCACAGACCAAGGTAAATTGACAGCACTTGTTCTTTTTGACTATTCAAAGGCTTTTGATACTATTAACTATTCTGTTTTAATATCGCTTCTACACTATATAGGATTTAGTCCTGAGTCAATTGTCTTATTAACTAGTTATCTTTCTGAAAGATATCAGGCTGTTAATTTGTATGGTTGTTTAGCTAATTTTGTCAAAAAATGTATACTGGAGTGCACCAAGTCTCCATTCTAGGCCCCATTCTATTTCAAATTTCAAATTTTACTAGCTATAATTTTTACTGAGGTTGCTGTGCTTTTGCTTTTTTCGCCTAGGGCGAGTTTGATGTTAGGTGTACTTATGTTAAGAGTTACCTACCTACGAAATTCTTGCCTTTCTCATTCGAAAGCTCAAAACTTAACACAACTATTACCTAATTAGTTTTTCAAGTGTGTACTACAGCAATTTCTGATATTGCTCTTACGGAAAGGCAAATATTATTAGGTTGGTCAACTGTATTTGCATTTAGGACTCCACCATTTATACACTTGGCGTTGTGAAATAGCATTATCTCTAAATTAAGCTTGGTAGGGTATTGGTCTGTGTACTGGACCCCCATTAAGCGAATTTGTAGTTTGAATCCCTGGATATTCACTTTTCATTGTACTATTGGGCCGTTACTGAATAGCTAACTGAAGACTTTGCTTACCAAACAGGTTATCAAATAGTTGGGACATAGACCTAATGATATTGGCTAAATATCATCATGTACTAAAACATGAAAATAAAATAAAACCCACGTGTTCCTTGAATTTTGAAATAAAGGTAACTGGATTTTGAGTAAGTTTTGCTAAGCACAAATGTAACAGTAATTCATAGCAATAGCAATATTTTCCTATGTTGCTTATTGACATAATTAGTGTGCTATGTAGGTGCATACAAGCATAATCTTTAACTCTTTACTTTTTAGTGTCGAGAATATATAAAATCACTCACAGTAACAATGATGTAAAGCTAGTAGAAGACCGAAATAATTATCTTGATATATGTGTAGGTATTTACAGACATCCAGTGACTATCACATACAAACTGTTCAAAATGAAACAAAAAATAACATTTATTGGTGTCAGCTGAACACATGGTCGTAAATTCTAAAAATAAATTAAAAAATAAATAGTAACTCGGGAATCATCTTCGGCTTTTGATCACATCTTGCAAGTACTTCGGTTGATATTGCTCTAATCTACTTTCTCCCTAAATCTGTCAAGGCGTTTCTGAATGAAAGGTAGCCTGTAAAAGTAGACAGAAACCACAGAACCAGCTGTGGCCCCCAGCCAGTAGACTACCATGTGCTCTTCGAGAGTGTTCCCCTCACAGCCCAATTTCAGGGAAGTCGCCAACGCTGGGTTGAAGTACCCTCCAGAATAGTTGAATGCTACAAAACGTATAAAACTTGTTAAAAGAGTAGGGATGATATATGACAATTAAATTATAATTTATTTTGTCCATTAACCTCCATATTCCGAACACTTCTATTCAACAGGCACTAAACATGTTCTCAACCGCTATATAAAGGTTTCAGTTAATTTCAGTTTAAATCGGGGTTTACACCAGTGGCGGTTCGTGATAATTGTATTTGGGGGGCTCTTAATATTTAACAATAACTAAACAAAAAGTTATAATTAATGACTCACCTACATTCCTTCGATTTATTCCAAATTTATTCAGTAGCAATACTATAAGTACTTCGATTTTATCGGGTGATATGTCGATAACTTATTGCACAGTAATAAAATATTGTCAGTTTGACAGTTTAAATAATCCGAGGGCAAAGCGGGAGCTGTCAGCTGCTTCTTGCATTGATACGTGTGAGTGTGTTGGCACATAAATCATGTTATACTGACATACTTCTTGGATATTGTTTTGCATGTTTTAAGCTGGATCGACGATTACCGGATTTACTTAAAACATTACTTAAACGTTATTGTATTATAACGGTGGGATAGATGATAAAATATACTTTCAATAATAAAATAGTTACTTTTTTAAATGACAGATAGGCTGTTGACAGCTGGGAGGCTAGCGCCCCTGCGCCTCTAAGAAGCAACCACCACTGGTTTACACTTTCTCACATGTCAACAAATATTAATGAAATTGAGCATAATGGACACAATTTTAGAACTAAAAGCATATTAGAGCTATATAAGCCTGGTCTAAGTTCTTACCTGCCACGACGAGGCTGGTTGCAAAGAATGCATCAAGTATGCCAGCATATCGCAGGTGGGTTTCGCTTAAGGTTCTTGATGCAATTCGACATAAGAAAGTCGCAAAGCCTTCGATTGCTGCTCCGTGCTCCATTTTCACCTGTAACGATTACTATTACAACACAAAATTATTTCAAAAGTATTATTTACGTTTTAATAATGTTGCAATTAAGAAATTTAAATTTGATATTGCATAATTATTTAATTACAGCAGCAGGCTACAGAAGGTAACAATTTCTTATAGGTACACTTTATTTCAGTCTTATGATTTCTACTTTTTTAAAGGAATCCTGCTCTCGTACAAATTTTTTGTATGAGTAATAAATTGTAGGCAAAGGTGGTTATTCAACGAAATCATTATTTATATTCATACATGATTAAATTTTGTGTTGAAGACATTCGCTTCAAAGGGCACAGATCTGCTTCTTCTTCAGGTTCCTTCTTTTATCGGAGGTTGGAAATCATGACTGCGATTCTTATTTTATTGGCTGCTATTCGAAATAGTTCGCTGGAACTTAGACCAAACCATTCCCTTAAATTTCTAAGCCAAGATATCCTTCTTCTTCCAACACTTCTTTTGCCCGTTATTTTACCCTCCATAATCAACCTCAACATTTCATAACGGGCTCCTCTTACAACGTGGCCGAGATATTGTAATTTACGTTTCTTGATGGTTCTCAATACTTCCTCCTCTTTGTCCATTCTCTGCAATACTTCCAAGTTAGTAACATGATCCACCCAAGATATTCTTAGCATTCTTCGATAACACCAACGTTCAAATGCTTCTAGTTTTTCTATTTCGGTCTGTTTCAGTGTCCATGCTTCAGTTCCATATAACAATGTCGAGAACACATAGCATTGCAGGATACGAACTCGTATAGTTAATGTGAGGTTACGACTAGAGTGGACTTTTTTTAATTTTGTAAACGCCGCTCGAGCTATTTCCACCCTTACTCTTATTTCTCTGTTTTGATCGGAGTTTTGAGTAATCCATGTGCCGAGATATTTATACTCTGTTACCTTCTCTATGCGTGTGTTAGAAATGAAAAGACGTTCGTTGTGGTTTGGATTTTTCGTAACTACCATAAATTTGGTTTTCTTAAAGTTCATCTTAATACCATAATTGTTCCATCTTTGGTTTAGACGTTCTAACAAATCTCGTAGATCTTGTAAATTGTCCGCGAACATCACTGTATCGTCTGCATATCTTATGTTATTGACGATCTCGCCATTTATTGTAATGCCCTCTGTACTTCCCTCCAGTGTTTCTTGGAAGATCCCTTCACTATATATGTTGAAGAGGAGTGGGGATAATATGCAGCCCTGTCGAACGCCTCGCTGGATATTGATTTCTTTTGACATTTCACCTTCAACTCTGACTTTGGTTTTCTGATTCCAATAGAGATTTACTATAATTCTGATGTCGCGACTATCTATATTTTTTTATTCTAGAATTTTAACTAATTTATCATGTCTAACTTTATCGAATGCTTTTTCGAAGTCGATAAAGCATACCTACATACATATTTTGGTTCATGTCGAGACATCTTTACATTTATTCCGAATAGTGCTTCTCTGGTACCCATTCCATTTCTGAATCCCAACTGAGTGTCACTGATTTCTGAGTCTAACTTTCTAAATATTCGATTATGAATTATCCTTAAAAATACTTTCAAGGTATGACTCATTAATGCTATTGTTCGATGTTCTGAGCATTCTTTCGAGTTATTGTTTTTAGGTATGGTATGAATGTAGAAAGTAACCATTGTTCTGGCAATATTCCTGTAGCGTATATTATATTAAAGAATTTAACTAAAATAGCTATTGTTTCGTTGTCAATAAATTTTAGCAACTCTATTGGTATCTCGTCTGGTCCAGTCGCCTTACGATGTTTTGCTTGCTTGATGGCATGTAGTACTTCATCCTTTAGTATTGCTGGCCGTGTTTCATTTTTGTGATCTGTCTTTCCTTCTTGTCTAGTGTCCTGAAGTAGTTCTTCTATATATTCAGCCCATCTCATCAATTTTTCTTTTACATTCGTGATGATGTAACCATTAATGTCTTTTACATTAGCTGTATGTTGTTTCCTCATTCCAGTAATTTCTTTGATTTTTCGGTGCATATTAAAACTGTCATTTTTTTCATAGTTTTCTATTTCTTGGTACTGCTCACTCCATCATTTTTCTTTTGCTATTCTTATTTCCACCTTAATCTTTTTATTTAGTGCTCTATATTTAGTCTGGTCTTTATTCTTATAAGTTCTTCTCTCGTTCATAAGACATAGAATCTCCTCCGTCATCCAGCTTTGTTTCGGTTTCCTTGTTTTTTTAAGATATTCTTTTCCAGTAGTTAACAGAGCTTCTTGAATACAGTTCCATTTTTCATCTATGTTGTGTGTGTCCATGTCGTTCATGTCTAATTTTTGTATGTTCTGATTAACTTTTGTTTTTGTCAATTCATAAACAGTTGGATCTTTCAGTCTACTAACCTCCAGCTCTTGGTTGTATTTTCTTTTTTGTAGTTTTTTGAGTGTTATTTTTATGGTAGCTACCACTGGATTGTGATCAAAAGAGATGTCAGCACCTGGATAAGTTTTTGTTGTTTTCACAGAGTTTTTAAATCTATTTCTAATCAGTATGTAATCAATCTGATTACGAACTATGCCATTCACACCATCCATTGGAGATTTCCAAGTATATAGCCTACGCTTTGGTAGTTTAAATAGAGTGTTTGTTATAGCAAAATCTTGATTTTGACAGAACTCAACTAATCTGTCACCTCGTTCGTTTCGTTCTCCCAGTCCATGTTGCCCAACATGCGGCTCCACTGCTCCTCTACCAACTTTAGCGTTAAAGTCGCATAAAATTGCTGTTACTTCATGTTGTTTTGTTGTTTTGAGGGCAAGATTCAGTTGTTCATAAAATTCCTCAACTTCATCATCATTTTTGTCTGCAGTAGGAGCATACACTTGAATAAAATTGATAGGACCACACTTTGAGTTGAGTCTTAATATTATTAATCGATCTGAGACTGGGGTAACGTCAAGTATTGACTTATCTGTTACTTTATCGACTAGAAAGCCGACCCCGTAACGATGATTTGCGTCATCATTTCCTGAGAAGTACATTACTCCATTTCTTGTATTACATTTCCCTGATCCCGGCCAGTGCACATTACTTATTCCAATTATGTTTATGTTCATTCTTTCCATTTCTAGTACGACGTTGTCTAGTTTGCCGGATGCGAATAGACTTCTGACGTTCCATGTTGCTATTCGGAGTGGTTCATAGCATATCTTGGAGGGATTTCGCTGACTGACGACCGGCAAGGCTTCGCTATTTTTTGAGTTTCCTTTCCTGCCGGATCCTGGCATCCGATATCCATGATCAGTAAGGTTCAAGGTCTGTTTTTTCGTTGTCATGATTTTTACTAGGGATATTAATGAGGTGGTTTACCGTTGCCTTCATCATCGCAGTGCCATAGCCGGTTGAATCTTTATGGGCACATATCACATAACTGTTATTGATTACTTTATCTCCTCTACAAGTAATCTGCAAAATCAAATAAAAGACACAATAGTGGAGCTAGAACCAGAATTGAGTACGGCTCATAAACTACTAACCATGAAAACTAGACTAATATACCTAGAAAATATAATAGGCAGAGATTATGAAAGAATGGATACCTATTCAGTGACCTAGAAAACCAGAGATATAAGAGAAATACAAAAACTTAATTGAAAATAAATTAAATTGGAAAGAAGAGAATCGTGGGGAGTGTGATTTATAAGATAGAAGGGCAGTATTGAAAATGCGTTAGTAGAACCGGTAAAGGAAGCATGTGGGATAAGGAAAATCAGTAAAGGCTAAAAATATCTATATTGTGGGAAGAGGAGGTGTAAAAGATTAGAAAGAAAACAATTGCATGGAAGAAGTATAATAGAACAGCCAGAGAACAAGTTAAAGAAAAATATGTGCATAAATGAAACAAAAAAAACATAAACTCAAGTGAGCTAAGATGAACAGCTGGGAGAAATTGGGACAAGAAATAGAATCAACATTGGCGGGTAGTGGAAAAAAACTCTGGGGAATGATTAAGTCCAAAAGGGCACACAGGTAAAAAAGTAGGAAACATAAAGCATAAGAACGAGGTTATCAAAATCAAACCAAAAGGATATTAGAAGCCTGGAGAGAATATTTCATGGGAAAGTTCGAAAAACAACGACAATTGGAACACTCGTTAGTAAAATAACAGATAACAGATCTGCGAATTGGGAGCCCAATAGAAATAATGAAGGGGGAGTTAAATAAAACAATTACACTACTAAAACCTGAAAAAACTTGTGGAACATATGAAATAATGCCAAATGCGAAATAGAGAACCGAAATAACATGAAGATGGATATGGCAAATATGTACAAGAGCATGGGCAGAAGAAAACATACCACAGGACTAGGAAGACAATTTGATCATTCCAATATACTATAAAGGGAAACAAAATAGAATGCGATAACTACATGGAAATATGCCTTTCGTCAGTGGTCTACAAAATATATATAAGAATAATCAAGCAGAAGTGTGTGAATTTATATGGTTATGGGAATAAAGAAATTTATTATTATTAAAAGTTGAAATTAATAGTAAAATAACAAATAGAGGAAGTAAAGGTCATGTTTGGAAAAGGGAAAACAAGTAGGAAACCACATTTGCATACTCAGAAATGGAATCGAAAGAACATGGACGTCGCAACAAAAATCGTAGAAATAGTTGAAAGCGCATATAGAAAAGCCATAGAGAATGTATGGAAGAATATCGGAGAAATTTGAAATGACTAATGGAAGAAAACAAGGAGATAGGCCTGGCCCACTATTATTTTTATTAATAATAACACATGAAATCGGACGTGCGAAAGTGGTAGTAACTGTTATGCGAGCAGATGAAGATTTAATTTTTTTTAATATGTAAAAAGACCGTTAAAATTAAGGAAGATGTTGAATAATATGTATGTACGTATGTATGTATGTATAATCTGTAACCTCATTTACCTTGCGGTGTAGAGGCTGGTACTTTATGCGCTGGCATCTGGCGGTACAATGCTCAATTGCCCCGGATTCGATAAATAAAGTGAAAATGATCACACAAATAGAGACCAAATAAAATTAACAATAAGCAAAGAAAAACGGCAAACGCGCAACCAGAATATCGCATTATAAATCCCAAATCCATATCAATAACATTTCAATCGGTAACAGGTGGAGCTAATACACTGAATTTTCTACCAATTCACAATTACATCGAATTTACGTAAAAGCAGGAATGGACGAGAAAATGAAGGAAATCAGATAAATGCGAGAGCTCTGCGAATTATTTTCTACATTATAATTGTCGTTCTTTTGGTGTCATATTCATACCAATTCAAACGTATCAAATAGCGTTTGCAGAAGCTACTAATGTGTTTATGTATGATTTCCAAGTTGTATGTGACACTGCCAGAGATCTGCGAATTATTTTCTACATTATAATTGTTGTTCTTTTGGTGTCATATTCAAACCAATTCAAACCTATCGAATAGCGTTTGCAGAAGCTACTATTGTGTTTATGTATGATTTGCAAGTTCTATGTGACACTACGAGAGCTATGCGCAATATTTTGTACATTACAATTGTCCTTCTTTTGGTGTCATATTTAAATTAATTTAAACGTATCAAATAGCGTTTGTAGAAGCTACTATTTCGTTTATGTATGATTTGCAAGTTGTATATGACACTGCGCGAGCTCTGCGAATTATTTTGTACATTACAATTGTGGTTTTTTTTGTGTCATGTTAAAACCAATTCAAACGTATTACATACCGTTTGTAGATGCCACTAATGCGTTTCTGTATGATTTGCAAGTAGTATATGACACTGCGGGAGCTCTGCAAATTATTTTGCACATTACTATTGTTGTTCCTTTGGTGTCATAATAATACTGGTGAGGTACTAACACTCCATGGAGGAGCTTGGCCTGCAAGGCGGAAGGTCAGAGCTTTCGTATCCTCGCTATCACACCCGGCTGTGGCGTGTCAAATTCATGACACGTATTCAAACCAATTCAAACGTATCAAATAGCGTTTGCAGAAGCTACTAATGCTTTTATGTATGATTTTCAAGTTGTATGTGACATTGCGAGAGCTCTGCGAATTATTTTGAACATTACAATTTTCGTTCTTCTAGTGTCATATTCAAACCAATTCAAACGTATGAAATAGCGTTTGCAGAAGCTACTAATGCGTTTATGTATGATTTTCAAGTTGTATGTGACATTGCGAGAGCTGTGCGAATTATTTTGAACATTACAATTGTCGTTCTTCTGGTGTCATATTCAAACCAATTCAAACGTATCAAATAGCGTTTGTAGAAGCTACTAATGTGTTTATGTATGCATTGCAAGTTCTGTGACACTGCGAGAGCTATGCGAAATATTTTGTACATTACAATTGTCCTTCTTTTGGTGTCATACTTAAATAAATTGAAACGTATCAAATATCGTTTGTAGAAGCTACTGTTTCGTTTATGTATGATTTGCAAGTTGTATATGACATTGCGAGAGCTCTGCGAATTATTTTGAACATTACAATTGTCGTTCTTCTGGTGTCATATTCAAACCAATTCAAACGTATCAAATAGCGTTTGCAGAAGCTACTAATGCGTTTATGTATGATTTTCAAGTTGTATGTGACATTGCGAGAGCTGTGCGAATTATTTTGAACATTACAATTGTCGTTCTTCTGGTGTCATATTCAAACCAATTCAAACGTATCAAATAGCGTTTGTAGAAGCTACTAATGCATTTATGTATGCATTGCAAGTTCTGTGACACTGCGAGAGATATGCGAAATATTTTGTACATTACAATTGTCCTTCTTTTGGTGTCATACTTAAATAAATTGAAACGTATCAAATATCGTTTGTAGAAGTTACTGTTTCGTTTATGTATGATTTGCAAGTTGTATATGACACTGCGAGAGCTCTGCAAATTATTTTGTACATTACAATTGTGTTTTTTTGTGTCATGCTAAAACCAATTCAAACGTATCAAATAGCGTTTGTAGAAGCTACCAATACGTTTATGTATGATTTTCAAGTTGTACGAGACACTGCGAAAGCTCTGTGAATTATTTTTACATTACAATTGTCGTGCTTTTGGTGTCATATTCAAACCAATTCAAACGTATCAAATAGCGTTTGCAGAAGCTACTAATGCGTTTATATATGATTTTCAAGTTGTATGTGACATTGCGAAAGCTCTGCGAATTATTTTGAACATTACAATTGTCGTTCTTCTGCTATCATATTTAAAGCAATTCAAACGTATCAAATAACGTTTGTATAAGCTACCAATGAGTTTATGTATGAATTGCAAGTTGTATGTGACACCGCAAGAGCTTTGCGAATTATTTTATACATTACAACTGTCGTTCTTTTGGTGTCATATTCAAACCAATTCGTTCGCAGAAGCTACTAATGCGTTTATGTATGATTTTCAAGTTGTATGTGACCCTGCGAAAACTTTGCGAATTATTTTAAACATTACAATTGTCGTTCTTTTGGTGTCATATTCAAACCAATTCAAACGTATCAAATAGCGTTTGTAGAAGCTACTAATGCGTTTATGTATGCATTGCAAGTTGTATGTGACACTGCGAGAGCTCTGCGAATTATTTTGTACATTACAATTGTCGTTTTTTTGGTGTCATATTCAAACCAATTCAAACGTATCAAATAGAATTTGTAGAAGCTACTAATGAGGTTATAAATGAATTGCAAGTTCTATGTGACACTGCGAAAGCTCTGCGAATTATTTTTACATTACAATTGTCGTGCTTTTGGTGTCATATTCAAATCAATTCAAACGTATCAAATAGCGTTTGTAGAAGCTACTAATGCGTTTATGTAAGCATTTCAAGTTGTATGTGACACTGCGAGACCTCTGCAAATTATTTTTACAGTACAATTGTCGTGCTTTTGGTGTCATATTCAAACGTATCAACTAGCGTTTGTAGAAGCTACTATTTCGTTTATGTATGATTTGCAAGTTGTATGTGACACTGCAAAAGCTCTGCGAATTATTTTGTAGATTGCAGCTGATTATATTTTGGTGTCATATTCAATATTCAAACCAATTCAAATGTATCAAATAGCATTTGTAGAAGCTAGTAATGCGTTTATGTATGATTTGCAAGTTGTATATGACACTGCGAGAGCTCTGCGAATTATTTTGCACATTACTATTGTCGTTCCTTTGGTGTCATAATAATAATGGTGAGGCACTAACACCCCATGAACGAGCTTGGCCTGCAAGGCGGAAGGTCAGGGCTTCCGTATCCTCGCTATCACACCCGGCTGTGGCGTGTCAAATTCATGACACGAATTCAAACCAATTCAAACGTATCAAATAGCGTTTGCAGAAGCTACTAATGCGTTTATGTATGATTTTCAAGTTGTATGTGACATTGCGAGAGCTGTGCGAATTATTTTGAACATTACAATTGTCGTTCTTCTTGTCTCATATTCAAACGAAGTCAAACGTATCAAATAGCGTTTGTATAAGCTACTAGGGATGGTAAAACCTGTTCCGCTACAGGATCAGGTGCACTTGATCCGACTCCGACTCCGAACTAGGTGCAAGAAACTAGGTTCAGTTCCGCTCTCGGTCACCGAGAAATTGCAGGTCTCGCCAAACGCTAGAGCGGTCGGAGTCGGATCTCGGACGGTCCTGCACCTACATTCGCATGTTATGACTCAAATGTTAATGTAGAGGACGTGATTTTGATTTGAATCCGACCACTCCGGTCGAAAGTTATTGCTGGCACGTCTATTTCAATTGTAGAAGATTTCTTTGGTTGCATTAGCAGGGCAACTATTACAATTAAATATGTCTATTACAATTTAAAAATATGTTTTCCCTTTTTTATATTTATACCTTACAGTAAATGTCTTATGATTTTGGCACAACACACGAGACATTGCCATAACGATCCCGCAATTCCGAATCCGAATCTGAAATTCCTTGCGTAGATTATGCTGTTCCTAGTTAGTTACGAACGATTGCAAAGCGCAAAACGCGTCGATTCATTTCCATTCCGATTTCAAATTCGACGTCCTTGCAGTCCGAGAAAGAGGAGCGATCCGATCCACTTTGTAGGTGCGAGAGTCCGGCATTCCGTTTCACAGTTCCGCCGCTCCGCGCTCCTTAGCGCTGGGGCGGTATGGCTTAGGTGCAAAACGGTTCGATTCATTGAAGGAACGACGGATCACTCCTAGTTGCAAGAGTCCGGCATTCCGTTTACAGGTCCGCCGCTCCGCGCGCTGGCACGGTTCGGATTAGGTGCACAGCGGTTCGATTCGTTGAAAGAACGCCGGATCAGGCGACCTACTCTTTAACGGACGCCGAACCAGGTGCACCTACTCCGGCAAACGAACTAGGTTCAAAAGAGTAGGTCCGAGAATTGACAACCATCCCTATAAGCTACTAATGCGTTTATGTATGAATTGCAAGTTGTATGGGACACTGCAAGAGCTCTGCGAATTATTTTATACATTACAATTGTCGTTTTTTTTGGTGTCATATTCAAACCAATTCAAACGTATCAAATAGCGTTTGTAGAGGCTACTAATACGTTTATGTATGATTTCTAAGTTGTACGTGACACTGCGAGAGCTCTGTGAATTATTTTTACATTACAATTGTCATGCTTTTGGTGTCATATTCAAACCAATTCAAACGTATTAAATAGCGTTTGCAGAAGCTACTAATGCGTTTATATATGATTTTCAAGTTGTATGTGACATTGCGAGAGCTCTGCGAATTATTTTGAACATTACAATTGTCGTTCTTCTGGTGTCATATTCAAACCAATTCAAATGTATCAAATTGCGTTTGTATGAGCTACTAATGCGTTTATGTATAAATTGCAAGTTGTATGTGACACTGCAAGAGCTCTGCGAATTATTTTATACACTACAACTGTCGTTCTTTTGGTGTCATATTCAAACCAATTCGTTTGCAGAAGCTACTAATGCGTTTATGTATTATTTTCAAGTTGTATGTGACCCTGCGAGAACTCTGCGAATTATTTTGAACATCACAATTGTCCTTCTTCTGGTGTCATATTCAAACCAATTCAAAGGTATCAAATAGCGTTTGTAGAAGCTACTAATGCGTTTATGTATGCATTGCAAGTTGTATGTGACACTGCGAGAGCTCTGCGAATTATTTTGTACATTACAATTGTCGTTTTTTTGGTGTCATATTCAAACCAATTCAAACGTATCAAATAGAATTTGTAGAAGCTACTAATGAGGTTATAAATGAATTGCAAGTTCTATGTGACACTGCGAAAGCTCTGCGAATTATTTTTACATTATAATTGTCGTGCTTTTGGTGTCATATTCAAACCAATTCAAACGTATCAAATAGCGTTTGTAAAAGCTACTAATGCGTTTATGTAAGCATTGCAAGTTGTATGTGACACTGCGAGACCTCTGCGAATTATTTTGTACATTGCAATTGTCTTTCATTTGGTGTCATATTCAAACAAATTCAAACGTACCAGATAGCTTATGTAAAAGCTACTAATGCGTTTATGTATGATTTTCAAGTTGTGTGTGACACTGCGAGAGCTCTGCGAATTATTTCGTACATTGCAATTGTCGCTCTTTTGGTGTCTAATTCAAACCATTTCAAACGTATGAAATAGCGTATGTAGAAGCTACTAATGCGTTTATGTATAATTTGCAAGTTGTGTGTGACACTGCGAGAGCTCTGCGAATTATTTTGTACATTAGAATTGTCGTTCTTTTAAAGTCAAATTCAAATCAATTCAAACGTATCAAATAGCGTATGTAGAAGCTACTAATGCGTTTATGTATGATTTGCAAGTTGCATGTGACACTGCGAGAGCTCTGCGAATTATTTCGTACATTGCAATTGTATTTTATTTGGTGTCATATTCAAACCAATTCAAACGTATCAAATAGCGTTTGTAGAAGCTACTAATGCGTTTATGTATGATTTGCAAGCTGTATGTGACACTTAGAGAGCTCTGCGAATTATATTGTACAGTTACGGTCAAATAAAACCGGGCAGTACTTTACTCTATTGTGAATTGGCATTAAATTACCTAAAAAACATAAAAATTAAAAATGACATTAAGAATTCAAATTGACAAGGTACTGTCAAGTAAAAGCCTGATTTACTAAACATTTATGAAAATGACATAGAATGTAAAAATGGTGGTCGTTTTTATTTGGCCGTAACCGTACATAACAATTGTCGTTTATGTAAATACTGATATAGATGACATAAAAAGACTAGAAAAAACTGTAAGGGCAAGATCAGGCCAATGAAGTTAGCGCTAACGACAAAAAATGAAAAACAACTACCGGCGAGTTTAGACAATGCCGGGTAGGTGATGTAAAGCTGTGAATATATGCAAAATGCATATAGTTTATTATTTAGTGTACTCAACTGAATTTTTAAGTATGAACGAATTGGGGTATTTCACACTGATTAAAGCCAATTTCAATTGGCATATTTTGCATATATTGACTGTGTCTTGCATTTTTTTATCAAACTTGCATATTCTGCATTTTTTCTTATTTTTCTTATTTGACTTTTTTTAAATTTAATTTGAAGTATATTTGGAAAATTGCGTGCAACTTATTCATTCTATTTTCGAATTGGTAACTGTCCTTGCGCATTTTAGTCTAAGCTAAGTGAGGATTAAGTTTTCTTAGAACTTGTTTCAAATGTACAACTTCAAAATCTTTTGTTAAAGCTAAATGTACCTGTCAATCATGCTTAAAAGAAGTAATTCTTAAGATAGTTTAACAAATAAACAGAAAAATTCATTGGCTACAGGATTTAGTACATTTAACTTAAGAGATTTAAAATGCCAATGCTTATTTCTTAAAATCCTAATGTGGTAATGTGCATTTTGCTGATTTAGAATATCTATTCTCGTTTTCCAAATTAACAGAAGGAAGGAAAGTGAGTTGGTAGGAGAAATAAACACTTAATTTCTATTTCACATTTTCGAAGTTTGTTTGTCGAGTAGCAGCATAGCTTGCACCTGAGCAGCATAGCGAATTACAGTGTCCAGTGCTTTGTTAAAAATGTCAAAAATTATTTCGTGGATAAAACCTTACCCAGAACTCACGTTAGAGAGTGATACAGTGTTTTGTAAACCTTGTGGAAAACCAGTAAGTATTTACTTTTCACTTACAGTTTTTTTTTGTAAATTCATAAAGAATAGAATTTTATTTTTCATGCATTAGTATTCAATTTTATTCACTTTTAAATATTACCATCATTCACTTTTTGTGCTGTGATTTCCGATTTTAAGTTTAATCTTATCCGGTTTTCTCGTATTGCTTTGATTTTATTGAAATTGTTAATTGGTAACTATCGTCTGTCGTAGTTACAATTACCAAAATAAATAGTAACACGATTTAAAGTTATATTTGTTTAAATGCAGATATCATGCGGAAGGAAGTATTTGATTGAGCAACATTGTGGCACCCCATTACACAAGAGGAACTACGAAAAAACGAAATCTTCTGGAATGTACCAAATATCCATGAGGGAATCCATTTCAAAAAAACGAAAACAGAAGAAGAGCAGTTTAAGTTGGATTTATGTAAAGCTTTGGTGTCGTCCAACATCCCCTTAAATAAATTGAGTAATCCAACTTTTAAGGGGTTTTTGGAAAAATACTGCAAGAAAATTGTGCCTGACCAAACCACCCTAAGAAAAAAGTACGTCGAGGACTGCTATCTAGAAACCATGAGCAATATTCAGAAAATTGTAAAAAATCGCTATATATTTTTTGTTGTTGATGAAACCACTGATGTTTGCGGTAGATATATAGCAAATTTAATGGTAGGTGTGCTAGGCGAAAACAGTTCCAACAAATCATTTTTAATCAGTTGTAAACAAATAGATAAAACAAATAATCTAACAATTTCAAGATTTATTCAAGAAGGGTTAAGTAATCTATTTTTACCGGAAGCTATTCCATTTGAGAAAGTTATTCTAATGCTTTCCGACGCAGCACCTTATATGGTAAAGACGGCTCAAAATTTACGCATTTTTTATCCAAATTTAATCCATAATACATGTTTGGCACATGGAGTAAATAGAGTTGCAGAGGAAATTAGGAATCAGTTTCCCTTAGTTAACGATTTTATAAATAATGTAAAAAAGGTATTTATAAAAGCGCCTTTAAGAATCCAGTTATACAGAGAAATATTACCAGATATTCCTCTGCCACCAAAACCTGTACTGACTAGATGGGGTACATGGCTGGAAGCGGCTTTATTTTATTCGGAGCGTTTTGAAGGCATAAAAAAAGTATTTTCCGAGTTGTCAGATGACAAGTCAGCTGCAATTATAGAGTCAAATCGATTACTCAGTAATTCTCAGTTAAGGCAACAGTTAGCTTACATTAAAAATCATTTTAGTGTATTTCCAAGACTATTTTTAGAATTGGAAAAGCAAGAAATTTTGCTAGTCGATTCTGTAAGCCTAACACAGAATTTTGAAAAAACTATAAATGGTTTAAAAGGAAAAAATGGAAATTGCATTACAAATAAATTTAATGAAGTTTTACGTAAAAACGAGGGCTTTCAAATTTTAAAAAATGTTTCAAAGTGTTTGAATGGTGAATTTGTTGAAGGATTGGAAATAGCTCCGGATATTATATCAGCCCTCGCCAATGCGCCAGTTACATCTGTTGATGTAGAGAGAAGTTTCTCTGCGTATAAATTAATTTTAAGCGACAGGAGACAATCTTTTCTTGCCGATAACATAGAGAAACACCTTATTGTTAGTTTTTATCAGACTGCTATGAACTGTAATTAAATAAATTATAAATAAGAATACTGTATGAAAATGTTACAACTTACTAACTATGTGTATGTAAATATGATTTGTTTTTAATAAATTTTATGTATATAAAGACTTTTTTCTTTATTTTATTGCATATTACCCATCAGATTATTTTGCATATAAACGAAAACTCTTTGCATATTTTACCCTAATTTAATGCATATATATGCGCATATTTTTCTATTTTTTCTTGCATATAATTCACAGCCTTAGTGATGAGTATACACAACAAGAATAAGAAGATAGAAAATAGCTACAAGTACATCTCAAAGCAGCAAGAGATATGGAATGCAATGCGAAGAGGTGAAGAAACAAGTTGATTTTTAATGGAAAAATATATACAATTGAAATGGGGAAAAAGAAGAAACAGGGAAAGATAAAAAATATATCGGAAGAAATAATAAAGTCAAGTTATCACAATATAATGCTGAAACAAAGAAAACTGACAGCACAAGCAATAAATGAAGGAGATCAGAAATATGAACAAGAAAGAGAATTGTGAGGAAGTGGAACATCGAGGGAAAAGGTGCAACAATTTCTAACACCGATTGTTACGCAAATGGTAGAATGTATTCCCGCTAGCCACATCGTAAATTACGATGAAACAAGCTTCTGTGATGACCCGGATCGGAAAAAAGTATTGCAAGGCAGCGATGTAAATATTCCGAACGGTTGAACGGATTATAAATCATAGCAAATTGTCCACCTCAATTATGTTTACTGCTTCCAGTAGTGAAGAATTACTGCCATGGTATGTAGTCTACAAAGCCTTAAACATGTATGACTCTTGGACAACTGGGGGACCACCCCGCATAATTGCAGCAAATCGGGATAATTCAATAATTATTGCTTCGAAGATTGGATACATTCAATTGCCATATCATATTTGAAGAAGTTGCCTGGCAAGAAGGTATTAATAGGTGACAATTTATCATCCCACCTTACAGTACAATCGATAAAAGAGTGCTCAGAGAACAATATTAGTTTTATATTTTTACCTAGCAACTTACTCATTTGACACAACCCTTAGACGTAGCTTTTTTCAAACCATTGAAGGTTCCATGGAGAAAAATAGTTAAATTGTATAAGAAGTAACCAGAACGAAAGGAGTGTGGTATTCTTAAAAATGTCTTTCCCAGTTTATTGAAAAAGCTACTTGAATCTATTGACGTTAAACAGGTCTAACAATATAATTACTGGGTTTGATAAATGCTGAATATTACCCTTGAATGCTGATCGTGTGTTGCGCATGCTGTCTGTGGAAAATAAAGAGTTGTCTGAGCCATCCCCTATTAACTCTGTCATCTCAAATAAATTACACCAAGAATCTGTTTCTAATAGTGTGCTTCCTGTCAACATGGAAGACATCAATATTGATGACTGGCTACTTATAAATTTACCTTATTTCACTAACCACAATAGAGAAAGCACATCCAGGCCCTTCGATAGATTTTTTATAGCACAAGTTTTGAAATTTACTAAAGACGGGTAGAAAGAAAATTTCTTACGTGAAAAAAGTACTAGAGACTATTCTGGTTATGTGTATACATTTCCAGATATAAAAGATGAGTATGCGTTTACATTCCATTAAATTGAAGGGAAACTAGAAACTCCCAAAAGATATGGAGGAGGTCTTCTTAGATTTAAAAGTAATTTACATGAATATAATAAACAAATAAAATACATATAGTGGTTAAGTATAACTGTTGACGTGTAATTATAGCAATAAACGTTTGTAATTAATCTTGCTTTTGAATAAAATACCTACCTACTTAGATTAAAAAAAAAGTTTTTTATACATATCTGAAAGAATCAGAATTCTGTGTTTATTACTTAGGTAGTTAGACCGTTCAAAGTTCAAAAATTATCTTTTTACCCCATTCTACGGTAGTGGAGCAAGTTAAAACTCGCCAAGGATTAAGCAGCTATTAAGGAATGGATGAAATCATACAGAAATATAAGCAACTAATAGATACCGACAAAAGAACGAAAGTCTACAAAAATTTGTAAAAATAGAACCAAGAAGTTAAAAAATTTGAATGTCGATAAATAACTACAAAAAGGAGTGGAAGTAACTGTAAGAATAGAGTACATTGTAAAACTTAAAATTACCTGGGCAGGAGCAGTCCTAAGGAAAAAATAACATACTAATATGCAGAATCAATAATAAGCAAATATGAGAAAACAGATTCAAATATACTTAACAGAATAAAGAGGACCTAAATAGACTACCAAATTAATACATATATACAATTCTAAAGAAAATCGCGATATAAACCAGAACGACAATGTAATCGACGACAGAGCAATTGTATGTAGGAATAATGAACATGGCGAAAAAAAGATAACGGAAACAACGAAGAGAGACAGATGGAGAACTGGAGAAAAGGATAAGATCTCAGTTAAATGAAGCACAAATGAATACAAAGTTACCTAAAAAATAGTTGAAGTGGTGGGAACATGTTAAAAGAATGATTGCCAGAAAGATATTCAAAATTGGTGATAGAACTTCGCATGCAATGCCTAATGACAGGTTTGAATATCTCACAGTTGCCGTTGCCGGTTCCAAGCCCGGATAAAGGACAAAGAATGGCAGAAGACTGTATGAAGAAGAAGATCTGTAAAGGAAAATGAAGAACCGATAGACCTTGCTAGAGATGGCTGGAGGATGTAGAAGAAGACAATAGAAAGTTAAAAAGATAAGAAGGTGCATGCCTTATCGGTAGTTCGGCAAAGTGTTGAGATGGAGTTCTTTTTTGCCATGCGGCCTCTGAGATGCCCGTTTCTTAAGACACATCAATTTAGTTCCCCTGATATGTTAAAATAATCGTATGGTCGTTATTGTGTACTGTTATGATCGCGCCATATGTGCGACGGCTTCGACTAAAAAGAATTCACAAGAGAGATGAGAACTAATTATTGCGAAGCTAAGACGGAAGAAATTGATTTAAAATCGAGTCAGAGGTTTATCAATATCCACCGTTAGACGAGAGTACGAATGCAAAGCAGTGAAACAAACTCTTGGTTTCCAAAGTACCGCAATGACGGCCATATTGTTTAAAAAATAACATTCTTTAAAGGAATATGGAAATTCATTAAATACGACATTTTGCAGTTTTTTTCGTTCTATTTACGGAAACAACGAAACACAACAGCGAACCATTCTTTTAGGTTGAGCTTTAATAATTTACTTAGTAGGTATTTAATAACGCAACCACAACTTTTAACAATGCAACTGAAATACTAAACTTTTCAAAACTACTTACATTCTGACTGAAATAATTCACATTACATATTCTGAACAATATGGCCGCCATTGCGGCTTGCTCAACTACTTTGTACGAATTTAGTAGAGAGCGCCGCTAACATGGCATTCCAGATTTAAAGGTCAGAAAGGTTAGAAATTTGATTCCGCATCTTTGGATAACTTTAAAATAGTATGTTGTAATATAAGTGAAGATAGAGATTCATTGCAAAACCGCTATCGCTCGAGCTTCAATTGTACGTTTTTTGAAATGTATTTGTCATACTGTTTTGTCGAACGTCATACTACAAACGTGACAAATGTAGTTCAAAAGCTTTTCAGTTCTTTGCATTAATGTTCCACACAAACTGACGCAGAAATTATCTTGATAAGTTATACCGTTCTTGAGATACAATGTTTACATCTATCCGGCGAAACACGTTCGCTAAACTTATTTTTTTTACTGTCCTTTAATCCTAAAGCGGTTGCTGTCTTGTGGGTGTTTGCAGCCAAAATTGCAATTTAGTAAAAATCCCTTAAAAGAGGCTTAAGCTATCTTAGGGCTGTAGCATCATGACGTATGATAATGCACGGTCTACTATTACTACTACAAGGATGAGATCTAGTTTTTTTAGTATAATTGAAATGTGTCTACTACAGCTAAACTTGAGCTACGTTACGAAGGCGAGCCATGTAAACAAAGATTTTGACAGTTCTCAGTGTAGCTTAAACCAGTTTCACACGGTGCGTATTTTACGTAAATGTCCGTTGTATGTTGCCATAAAAGAAATTACCGCACAACAAAATAACGCTCATTCCTCCTCTAGTGTAAAGGCGTGCATAAGCGATGTTAGACTTTATCTTTGTAACAGCCAACCACGGAACGCCTTTTTATCACGTGATTTTCAGTGTTTTTTTACTTGGCTCTCCTTGCTCATTTGCCTGAAGTTTAGTACTAATTTTAAAAAGGTGAGAAATTACCATGGATGTTTCTGTTTAGTTTTGGAACAGATTTGTGTGACAGTTATTTTATTATTGACATACTAATAATACTTCCTTAGATTTTAGAGGTGGGAAATAAAAGGTAAGTAATTATGTAATTTTACCGTCAAGTCTGCTGTACAGTCCTCGTCGGCCCTTCCTATGTGTGTCTCTGCAAGTCCTGTGCTCCATATCATCTGCACGTAGGGGAAAATGACGAGTCCTCCCAGTACTTGGGCAGCTATAAGTAAAATGGCTGTTGTAATGGACTTTGAGCCTTCCAGCCAGTCTTCGACGTTGTTGTACGGGCACGCTGTTGCATTATCCCACACACTGGACCACCATAATGTCAGCAGAAACAGGAAAATCGCGTACGCAAACACCCCATAGTTGTCTGCAACTGAGAGATAAATATTATTGTACTGTTTTGATTTATAAAATGTAAGAATTATACAGGGTGCGTCAGACATGAAGATAAAGTTATGTGCCTTGTTCTGTGGCAAATTGTTACAGGTAAAGCAGGTTTTCTTTGTCAGTTCTCAGTTTTGCCGTGAGAAGGCTCTGTAGTTGGAAGTTATAGTTTCTGCTAAAGAATACATGTATAAATAATTTTTGAGGCTTTCACGGCCATTCTTATTAAGTAACAAACGACTTCAAGGATTGGACCGTGTCATGATTGAGATCGAAGAACTCAACGTTTCGCCCACTTTCGAAAGGGGCTTCATCAGGAGGAAAAAGCAAAAGAGCACGGTAACTCAACGTGTTAACCACGCCAGAGGCGAAACTCTTTGCAAGGGAAGGGACAGAAGAGCACGGTAACTCAACGTGTTAACCACGTCAGAGGCAAAACTCGACTGCCCTTACAAAGAGTTTCGCCTCTGCAATATCATACTTTAAAAAGTATACAGAGTTAATTGGGTTGCATATCTATTTTTTTTAAATATTTAAGCATTTGGTTTATAGACTCCCAGGTATTCAAAGGGTCAGAAGCATTTTACCTGGATGACTAGATTTTCCAAGTAAAGAAATCATTAATTGTATTTAGATTTTGCTGTTCCTATTTACAAACCAGATGCAATTACAAACTGGTAGCAGGTTTACTTCTTTTATGTCGTATAATACTTATACAAAAATCATTAATTGTGAATTTATGGTTAAATATAAACATAAAAGTTTTAATGGATTTTTTGACAGAAATGTAAGCATACAAGTTGAACGATTTGAATAAAATTAATATAATTGGCTTTATGTGAATCGATGGAAAGTTTGTTTCTAGTTATATTTTCTTTTAGCTTGAGATTAGCTTCAGAGATATCTAAAAGAACAATTGGTTGATTCTATAATGTGTACCCAAGTATTGTGCAAATCAAGCGCGTAAAAAAATTATGATAAAATTACCTAGGTGAACGATTTTTACCTAAAAACGCCAAGAAAGTCAAACTTTCAAGGCTATTTTATGTCTAGAAAGTTAACCACTAGTACAGACTAGTACAGTAATAGTTTTACCTGCTATTACTGTACTAGTCTTGTTATGATTAATTTTCTAGAAACCTAATGTACTTTGACAGACCTGATCACTAGTTTTTTTAAATGATTGTCAAAATGAAGTTTTCGAAATCTTAAGGATATTGGCGATTTCATGTAACATTTTATACATGAAAGTTATTCTACTGGACTCGGGGGCTTTAAAGTACTCGGCCATACAGCCTCGTTCAATATGCTCCTTCGTCCAGCAAAAGATAACTTTTATGACTTGATATGTAAATAACTATTACTTCCCTGGACTAAACGAAAAAATATTAATGTTACTTATGGTTTATAGAAATGCCAATGATAGCCGAAGAATTGGCAAAGTATAAAATAAATATACCTAACGGCTTTACAAAGATAAATGGTGCAGAAGAGGTATAATAGATACGGCAAAATATTTCTTTGTATATAGGGGACAAGATATTCAGGGACAGCATAGAACAGGATTAATGATAAGTAAAAGTATAAGAACTTTGATAATAAGCTTCCAATCATTAAACAAGAGTATAAAGAAAAAATCTTAAAACGCTGCTATCATTAATGTGTACTTCCACACTGAAGATGCTGAAGATGTCAAGGACCAATTCTATGATGAACCCCAGAGAGAATGTGAGAAATCACTAAACTATGACGTTATTACTTGGCAGTGTAAATGCAAAGATTGGTAAATATCATAATAAATGTGTAGCTGCAAAACAAACACGAACACAGCAGTGACAATGGCCAACGACAGTGCCACTTAGCGACACTCATGGGCCTATCAATAATAAATACATTTAAAAAAAGTTCATAAGGGGACGTGCAAAGTACTGAACAGTGATCAGGTAAACCTGATTGGCTACATACAGATATATAAAAGAAAACAGCTACGCCGTTCAAGGATATAGGAATATATAGAGGGGCCTGTTGCGACTCGAACCATTTTCTAGTTCAAGAATTTTGGTAACAACGCGTTGAAAATGTAAACAAAGGAAAATGGGGCATTCAGAAATTGCAAACACAGGAAACACTGAACAAATATTCGCAAGGGATGCAGAATCAACTGGACCAGCAATATCCAAGGAGTATATTGAAGTCCTTGGAGAGCAATTTAATGTTTTCCAGTGCAACAATTGATTTCTATTCTTAGTATTTTGCAAAACAAAATGCTGTTTTATTTATTTCTATAGTCCAATAATAATTTTACTGGAATTTGTACTTTACCTCAATTCGTGCAGAAATATTAATAAATACAAACTCAAATTTAGTTGTATAATTTAATTCTGGCTTTAAATAACAAATTAAGATGTCAACTACAAGAAATAATAAGGAATGTCTTATTAATATATAGTTGAAACATATTGCAGCAAATCACATTAAATGCATATAATATATGTATGTAATAATTAATCGAGATTACAACGATTTTAAAAGTTCAAACCGCAATCTCAAGTTGAGATAAAAATTGCAGATAATGCAGGGTATGCACTAGTGCCGCGCACGTATTAGACATTCAGGATATGAGTATGGGACTTCTCACTCAGAACAGGCTTGCTTTTCTTCATGCAATATTTTGCAAGAGAACAACACGCCTGGTTTTTTCGTGAGACTTGTAGAATTGCAAAATTGGAAACATTGCTACGCAATTGCTTTGTACAAAAAAGTGCGTATTGGACAAAATGGAAAAATACGACTACTAGTTCAAGATAGCCGATTTAGGTAGCTAAAAATTGGCTAAGAAGCAATAAGTAGAAAGAAACACAGTCCGCTCAAAATTCGCGAACGTCTTGACCGCGAAAATTCAGTATCCGCACTTCTTTTAATAGTGTGACTAGAAATGCGGAATTTAAAACGTTGACTAACTGTCTGTGTCCAGGGCATCATCTTCCTCCAAACTTCTGAATTCCATTGCCTTCTACATTTCTTCGTTCCAGGATCTTCTAGGTCACCCCTTCTTAGATCTACCAGGGGCTGTCCATTTGAACAATCTTTGAGGCCATCTATTCTCGTCCATACGTAGTAGGCGCCCGAACCATGTGAGGCATCTTCTTACTATTCTATTTACTACGGTTTCTGCGGCTAGTATGCGTCTTCTTATTTCTAGGTTGGTAACATAGTCTAATCGCGAGACACGAGCACATCTTCTCAGGTAATCGATTTTCACTGTCATAATTTCTTTCTGTATGCGGCGCTTATTGTCCATACCTCTGACCCACAGCATAATATTAATTCCACCAAGGATTTTCCCATGTGTTTCTTTGTTGACTTTGATATATTTTTATCCCACCAAACTAGATTTAAGCACCTTATCACTCCTTTACTCATTTCAATTCTATACTTATAATCCGTTCACTACCTTTTTGAGACAGAGTTGGCTATGATTTTTTCTTTTCATGTTGGACTAGCTGATTCGGTGATATAGCAGCAACAGCAACAATAATTTATCAAGTGTGTAATAGTATATTACAGCCCGAGTTGGGAAGTGTTTCATTACTGTCGAGAGATTAGTTAGCTGATTGAGACGCGAAGCGTCGAAATCAGCTATTATCTCGAGACTAAGGAAACTTCCTGTCGAGGTTTGTATACTATCTTATTCGCAACCACTTTATTCTAAACAATAATTGGAAAAATTATTATATTATGATACGACATGTTGTGACGCGCATGAATGGATCAACGAGATTCCCAGTGTCCCTACCTACTCAGCGGTCGGGAATATACTTCCCGCACTCACTTCCCGCACTTGAGCGGAAAGTGAGTGCGGGAAGTAGCGGGCTGAAATGTACGACTTCCCCCACTCAAATGAGGTCAGGAATGTTAACATTACATATATGGTTGCGAATAAAAATAGTTTTAATTTCCGTCGAAGGAAAAGTCAAAATGCCCAAAATAATTTTGTTACAACAAAAAATTTCTATGGAACGATGCTACGAGATTTAAAAGAACACGAGTTGATGTGGAGACTAGAAAATATATTTGCTGTACGTTAAAAAATTAAATTTTGGAAAGGAGAAACAATCCAGCGTAATGTATAATAATTTACTATCTACTTACTTATTACTATTTTAGTGTTGAAATGTTATGTGGCAGATGTGAAAATCAACATGAAGTAAAATCAGCAAGCCATCCATTTGACAAGATATTTACATTTTTTACATGTTAATTTCTATAAGACCAATATTGCTCAATTGCTCTACTAAATTTATTTGGCATCAGTTTGTTACGTCTTTATCCTTCTACACCAGCAAGCAAGCAAGTATGTAAAATAAAGTGGCATATTCATATCATGTACACAATTCTTGCCCAAATTGCAATAAACATTAATGTCAAATGCTTTTTTATGCATTATTTTTCATTTTCATTTCTGTCGTCAATTGTCAAATCATTGCAATTTTTCATCCTTAATTTAAACAGAGATCCGGCAACAATGCAGCTATTTAGAAAATATAACCTTAAACCAAAGAGCATATAATTAGATGCTCTTTGCTTAAACTGAAAACAACCTAAACTAACACAAAAAGTGTCAATTTCTACGAGGGCCAGGTTATAATTATTGAGAATAAGACAATCTACTATGCCATGAAAAGCAAAACATACAGTATTATTTAGAGTAACTCTTTATCTGCCATTTAATGTTTAGTTGTTGAAGTTAGGTTAGTTAGAACCCAAGTTGTTAATTTTTTTAAATGGCATTAAAAGTCAAAAAATTAAATTAACTAAAGATCATGTTCGACTCATGATTTATTATGACTTTAAAAGATGTTTAAGCGGTTATGAGTTCAAAGAGAATTTAGACTCGGTTTTTAGTGAATACGCATCTTCGTTTGATACAATTTACCATGGTATAAAAAAATTTAACTCGAAAGGTATTTTGTTCAGCATCAAAAGGAGCGGGGCATGCTCCTACGACCGTTACCGAAAAAAACATTGCTGCTGTTAAGAAAATAATTGAAGAGGGCGATAAAGCCACTTATGCGGCAATAGAGCATCAACTCAAGATTAGATCCTCAGCTGTTAACACAAGCATACACTATCACCAACATTTAAAAAAATTTCAATCGTTTTGTGCCGCATTGGCTTTCGGATTCCTGAAAAACTGAGCGTTTTATGATTGACCATGAACTTTATATCTCCTAAGTAATGGCAAACAAACATTTTTTTTCCAATATTCTCTTGAGTGGCGAAACTTATATTCCCATTTTCGACATACCTACTCGCCAAGAGCGTCGTGTATGAATTCAAGAAGATGAGGTACCTCCAGCAATGGCCAAGAAGCAGCAAGCTATGAAAAAAGTTATGCATGAGGTATTCTTTAAAAGTACGGGTCTAGTCAATGCAATTAAGATAGATGGACAAAAGACAGTTATAGCTACATAATACACTGAAAAATGTTTGCCTGAAATGTTTAATTGAGTTACAGAGAAGGAAATTATGCTACATTATGAAAATACATCGTCCCATGAGGCTGCTTTAACACTGCAGGTTTTGACTGGAAATAATATAAAAGAAATAGAACACCCGCCGTGCTCCCCTGGTTTAGCAATGTGCTACTTTTGGCTAGTTTATGGGCTTAAAAGACATTTTCAGAGTAGAAGGTTTTCGTTTGAGGAAGAGATTGATACCGCAGTTCATGTTTATGTTGAAGGTGTTTCTAAAGAAGATGATTGGCAGCTTTTAAGCAATTAAATGAAAGAATGCTCAAGTGTATTAATGCTGAAGGGAATTACTTTGAGCATATTTAAAATAAAATTCTAAAAAAATGTTAACCGTTTTCTTTATTCTCAATAATTGCAGCTTGACACTCGTATTAGGGAGTTTAGTTGCCACAGAGGTACTGCCAACAAAATTGCTAGATGGTCATAGCCTCACCTGACCCAAAAAGATCGTGAACGGCATATATTTTAGCAGAGCCCAAGCCATTTTTAGTTATCGCCGCAACCAAATATTTAAATTGGTCAACTTGTTTTACGGGTACGTCATCATCTATCATAATTTGAAATTTTGTATCGGAGTTGATTGCCGGGAATTTAGTTTTCTTCACGTTAATATTTAGACCCCATTGTTCATAGGCTTGTAGTAGTCTGCGAAGCATAAACTCCAAGACAATGAATAAGGGAATTTTTTCCATTGATACCACTTTCTATCGTATCAATTCAAGCGGGAAGTAGGAATCTGCATACATATACAGTGAAAATTCATGATCTGCGAACAAGAGTAAATCAAGGCGAATTTACGATTGCCTAAAAAGACGCCAAGACCGATGGAGGGTCGATCTAAGGTACTCTGATATTAATGATATTAACCCACGGGTCGTCTGCGTTGATTGTTTAAGTAATTGTTCAACGCAGGCGAGGCATCCACGCCTAGTGTAATTTTTGTTAATTAATTATTATACGAGTATGTATCACAGATAGAGGTATGAGGTATTGTGTTATTATTCTGTGATTAATTCAGATGATAAATTCAGAGTTAAAAAGAGGTTTTTTAGAGATTAATAGTAAAGTAAAAGAAGGTAGTTCGCAAAGTAAAACGCATTCTGAGGAAAGAAATATTTTGTTCCGAACAAACTAACTCTAGTAAACTATTTTTATTTCAAACAACAAAATTCAAGAAGTTTAAATTTGCTCGTGTTCAAAGAGCCTGCCTTTGCTCTAAACAATATCCTAAACGGTCATAGAAACTTTTCCGCATATTAGCCAACGTATTAGTGCCAGTACTCCTCTTTAATTTTTAAACATCTTCAAATCCTTAGTTGTACTACCGAAAAACAATAAATTTTCGATTTTATGTGGCCCCATAAGAAGAAATCATTGCGAGAGAGATCTAGAGATTTAACTGGTTATAAAATGGTTCCTCGTCCATTCAACAGTCTAGTTGGGAATGTATTGTTCAGATATTCATTAAATCTCGCACCGCTATACGTCGAATTTCTGAAATGATTTGCTGCTGTAGTAATAATTCATGTATTTAGGGCCGGTTATTAGGGTTCCATCAATAAAAAATAGACCGCTCATGTTTTCACCCAGCATTCCTACCCAAACACTTAAGTTTTTGGGGTACTCGGTCCGGGATTCAAAATGCAGGTTTTCTCGCGCCCATTCATCCAACGATTTTCCAGAGGAAGTTTTCGGAATTTCTGTCACAGTTTCACAAAATTCCATCCATCTGAAATGGCCATCGGGAAGAATATCGCAGGTAAATCTACTAATTCTGCAATTTATTTAAATGAATAATCTGGATAGTGATTAGCGGTAATACAAACCCCTTTTAAATTCCTGTCTCCGTTGGGAACATTAGGCATTTTGTGCTTTTGGGGAGAAACACATCCAAAATTTGAAATAACTCTATGTAACGTTGATAACGATGAAGAACGCCTATTTCCAAATGTGAAAGAATTTTGAATTTCCCGGACCGTTGGACCCTGATAATACCATTTTACAATTTGCACTGTTCCTTTGCTTCGTACTTCGATTTTAAGATAGAAATGACAGCAAATATTTATATTATCTACTGATAAAATACGCTAACTGTCAACGTCAAATTCTCGGAATTTGTAAATTCGACATAACGTCTGCCGTGTTCGTAGTAAAGAAAATCTCTCTGTACTATACGATTTCCCATGCTATTTCCCTATGTTCGCACTCTAAGTGAAAAACTCGGTATACGAAGTTTTCCATTCCTATGTTATGCTATATTGTTCAAGACAATTATTCATTAGGTGTAAAATTCTGTCAGTTAATGTCTTACCGCCGTATTTAATTAGTTTAGTACAGATTTCTCCAGCATATGGTTCGTTGTTGTTCTCGAAGAGTTACAAGATTTAAATTTTCAGTATAATGGCGTTTGTTTGCCATCCCTTGAAATACAGGAACTTAAAGGGATTGAATTGTTTTTATGCTAAAATACGCATATCGAAAGACAGTTGAATTTAGGGATATGAAGTTACATATCAAAAGAAAGCTAATTATTCAAAAATATAAAAAGATATAGGAAATTTCATTAACAAAAATCCGAATTTATTAAATTTGCAAATGTGGAGCACCCTGTATAGCATTAATACCCACACCCACTATTTTAGCCTTTAAAGGTAACTCACAAAAAAGGTAATTTTTTGGTAACGTTTTCCTTCATTCAATTGTTTTCTGTTACAACAGGTGCATTAAGCTCAGCCTTTTTGCTTAAAATCGTTAATATTTCCAAAATAATTGAGGTTAGATCCATATAACTTTATATCAAAATGATTAGTATTTTAATGCAAAACTTTCAAGCTGCCTAAATATAAGGCATTTCATTAAAAAAAGGTCAGTTTGATTTGCTACACTTTTTTGAGGCACCCTATATATTCAAAACTATTAGAGTAATGTGAACTACCTTCGTACCTAAAACTTTGATACAAGCGTTATTTATGTAACTCTCACACCCGTATTCATAGTCGTTCGCCAGCGGATCGCCGGCGACTCGCCAGAGATTCGATGAAATAGTAGGTTGGCGGCACTGTACGTCTATGTCAAATTCGAGGTTAGCAGGTTAGATTTTGTGTCAGTTTCTGTCAAAACTGACTGAAAACCTAACCTGATCACCTCGAATTTGACATAGACGTACAGTGCCGCCAACATACTATTTCATCGAATCTCTGGCGAGTCGCCGGCGATCCGCTGGCGAACGACTATGAATACGGGTGTCATAGTTTTAGAAATTTAATATTTTCCTCTCTTCTATCGCTGCCGAACCCTGTATGTTTCTTCTTCTTCTTTAGGTGCCTATTCGTTCCGAATGTTGGCAATCATCATGGCTATTCGTATTTTCTTGGTAGCTATCTTGAAGAGTTCGGCTGATGGTTTATGGAACCACTGTATGTTAGTACACGGAAATTAGCAAAAATAGAAGAAAACATTTATAATAAGCTGATATTTTTTTAAGTTAATGGGAGTAGCAATACAGGATCTAAAAGTTCCCATCCCTAACTGGTGAGATTCATCCTTTTTTCACCCCTATAATGACACCGCACTGGTTTTTCTATAATATCTTGTAAATGTCATGTTCTACGACAAAAATAGAGGTATTGAAAAATATTCACTTATAATACCATGAGTAGTCAAAGTTATGTCGAATATTTTTGCTGTGGTATCACGAATGTTCATTGCGCTTTGGTACGATCCCAAGCGCAATGGACATGAGTAGTGATACTACCGCAAAAATAATCTACATCCAAATGGACTTTAGTTCTGCGCTAGCCTGGCTAATTGGTTCTACTGCCAGCGCTATCTATGTAGCTTCTTTCAGCTTCCTATGGAACCTGTTTCTTCTTTAGCTACAATTGATGCGTTATCCCATTGTATGTGGTGATCTTCGTTCCAGACGTGTTCTGCGATCTTGGATTTGATGGTTTTGCCCTTTCTAATATTTTGTCGGTGTTCCGATAATCTCACTCGTTAGGTCGTTGTGTTTGCCCTATGTATTGTCTTCCACACTCACATGGTACGCTGCAGATACAGTTCTTTGAACTCTGATCTTCGTTCTGAGGCTTGGTATGCCTCATCATGCCTCTTAGAGTTGTTGTGGACTTGATACCGATTCTTCTCAGTTTGTCGGAAACTCCTCGGATGTATGGCATTACGGCCGTGGTTGCTGGCTTCGTTTTATCATCCCCTGTCGGTGTTGTATTTCTGTTAATCTCTTTTAGCGTTTGGTTTAGAGTTCTTTTTGGGTAGCCATTAGTTTGCAGCATTTCTGTGATTATCTCAATTTCCTGTTTAAGGTCTTCTTCCTTCGAGCATATGGTCTTGGCTCGGCTATATAGGCGTCTTGCGACGCCACGTTTCACGCTATTGTGGTGGTCACCATTCTTCTGGACTAGTACGTCTAAGTGTGGGAGGTTTGCCTTCCGATTGTATTTCCATCGTGAACTTAATTGATCGGGCTTGATTATTGAGATGTTCCAGGAAGCCGTCCAGTGTTTCTCTTCCATGGGGCCATATTACGAAGTATCATCTACGTATCGCAGCCATAGACTAGGCTTGTTCTTATAGTGAGATATAGTTCGTTCTTCAAAGTCTTCCATGTAGATGTTACTGACTACTGGAGATAGTGGAGATCCCATGGCCGAACTCTTGTTGGTAGAACTGCTCGTCTGCTTGGAAGTATGTGGTCTCAATGCAGATAGTTAACAGCTCCATTATTGTATCTACCTATAGATCTGTGCGTTCGACAAGTGTGTCATCCAATTCCAGCCTGTATTTGATGATTGCTAGTGCGTCATCTGCCGGCACATTTGTGAAGAGGCTTACTATGTCAAAGCTCACCATCATGTCATTCGGATCTATGTGAGTTTGTTTGATTTTGTCTACAAAGTGTTCAGTATTTTTCACGGCGAATGTTGTTTTCGCCGCTAGTGGGGATATTATTGTTAAAAGGAACTTTGATAGAGGATGGCATGATGAATTTATGGAACTAACTATTGGTTTTAGGGGTATTCCCTCTTTGTGTATCTTGGGTAGCCCGTATAGATGAGGCGGTTTGTTGTAATGCGGAGTAAGTTTCATTCTCTGGAAATTTGCGAACTCCACTTTGTGTTTATACAACGTCTGGTATATTTTCCGTTCGACCTTCGGTGTTGGGTCTGTGGGAAGTTTCTTGTATTCCCTCGCGTTGATCAGGTCTTGGATTTTCACTGAGTAGGTATTTGAATTCATGATCACTGTCGCATTGCCTTTGTCTGCAGGTAGTATCTTGATTGTAGCTTCGTTTTTGAGAACTTTGATCGCTCTAATCTCAGCTCTGGTGAGATTAGGTTTAATTCTCCTTGATGGCTCAAGGGCTTCCCTTGCTCTCCAGCGATAATTTTCTGTCTCTTCTGTCTTTAGGCGTGCTGATGTTTCCTCAACGGCTGTTATGAGATTGAATTGAGGGAATATACCTTGGCGTTACTGCGTAGTTTAGTCTCTTCTCTAGTACCGTCTTTTCAGTTTCGTTCAGCTGTCTGCTGGATATATTTATGATTGCTGGTTTCTTGTTCTTGATTAATTGATCCAGCTTTCGTAGGTGTACCTGTTTTTGTTTTTCCCCAGCCTTATTGTAACTTAACTTTGTAGCCGCGACTATCCTCACAAAGTCTTCTTCACTAACTGTGTTCCTTATAGTTGTGTGGAGGTCTTAGATTTGCAATTTAAGTTGTTGTTTAGAGAACCGGTGATAGTGAATTCTTTCTCTAATTAGTGCTTCGCTCGCTCTTCTCGCAATCCGGGCTGCTCGTTGGTTGTTTATCGGAACCGTTAGAAGTAGTCCTTTCGGAACTGCGTTGTTGTTATGGGCTTTACAGATGAATTTAAGGCGGTTTTCCTCTAAGGCCAGCCTGATTAAGGTCTTTTCAAGCTTCCGAAATTTTGGATTGATTTCGGGTCCGTACCGATTATCAAGTTGTTCTCTGAAAGTAATTTTTTGGCAGTGGTGTGTTATGATATGTTTTATCGTGTGATATACACCCTAGACGGTGGAAAAAGTCCGATAAAACATATCAAGGAAACTTAGCTTTTCACTCGATTGTGAACGACTAACCTCCAATGAATTGCTTGACACTGACATTTAATTACCTTTACCTACTTGATCTCATCTTTAAGAATCGACAGCAAATTCTTGTCTAAAAGTATTGAGAAAGACGAAACGTATATTTTTTCTCTTTAACGAATTGACATCGATTCTTTAGGCAAGATCTTTGTGTTATGACATTGTATTTTGTTGTTGTTATTCCAAGCATATCTTACCAGCTTAGACTTATTGAATTGATATGTTTTTATCATAATTTTATGTTCTTTAACTCTAACTTTTAAAGGTTTGAATGTTTCACCGATATATTTCCCGCATTCACAGCGAATACTATATCTATATACAATTCTTTGAATGTTGTTCTTCGTTAAACAGTTTAGTTTTTGTAAGAACTGACCGCAAGGTATTCGTCGTTTTGAATACCGTTTTAACATTAAATCTATTTTCAATTCGTCTAATTTTGTCAGCTATGCCTGGAATATAAGGTATAGTTAGAGTACTATATTTTTGTGTGTCATTTTTTTGTATGTGTGTAGCATTGTTTCGTGTATTGAAAATGTTCCGAACAAGAGTCTCTGGACAGCCTTTATCTTGTAAAACATTTATAATAAATTATTTAACTATTTTGAAAATGTCAATATTAGAGTAAACAACTTTGGCTCTGTCGTAGAGAATTTTTACAACACTTGTCATTATGTTTTTGTGATGGTTGGAGTTAAAATGTAAGTACCTGTTAGCGTTGGTTTTCTTACGATATACTAATGTTTAAAAAGTATTTATTCTGCGTGTGATTAGTGTATCGAGAAAAGGTAACTGATTGTTTTGCTCTGTGTCTAATATGATTTTGCTGGAGGTTTCTTTACTGTTAATACTCGTATGTTCAAGAAATGTGTCCATCTCATCCATAGCATGAGGACAAATTGCAAAAACATCATCGACATATTGTTGTCTAAAGCTTTCCATCAAAAAATTACTAACAACGAGAGATAAAGAAGACCCCGTTGACATCCCGTCCCATCCTCTTGGCAAAATTCATTGTTTAGTTGAAAGTATGTTGTTTTAATGCATAATGTTAAAAGTTTCATAATGGCGTCAATGTTTAATGTTGTTCATGTATGTGATATATTATCGTTTTGTAGCTTATATCCTATATTTTATGATGTTGAGTGTTTTGCCACTAATGTGCCAGTAGTGAAGAGACTAACTACATCAAAAGAAACCATTAAGTGTTGAGTGTTTATGTTTCCTGCTTTAAAATTTTCAGGGAAATGTGGCGTGCTCTTTATGTATGTGTCTGCTTTTTTCTTGATATATGATTAAGTATTTTAAGTAAATATTTAGCTAAACTGTGACACGGTGAACCTATAGAACTTACTATTGGCAATTGACCTAACTGGTACATTTGGTTTGTGTATCTTTGGTAATTCATAAAAATGGGGAGGTTTACTATAGTGTTTCTATTGTATGTGTTGGATCTTTATTTAGTTTAGTGCATTGTCCCTCACTAATTAGTGTTAAAAGTTTTTCGTTATATGTGGTTGTGCCAAGTATTACAGTGACGTTGCCTTTGCCTTCAGGTAGCATTTTAATCAAAGGGGTGGTATTTTGATTGATTATATTTACAGTAAAACTTATCTTCGACCGACTACTATGAGTCCAAAAAACTGACGCTTAAAATGACCACTTGAAAGTTATTTTTGTAAACTGGTATTTTTTGAGTATTTTTTAAATATCAGTGTTTTTTGTTGGTTATTTATGACCTGATTTGTTACAAGCGCCGGTTTCTAGACAAAAATATTCTATGTAACCACGTAAAATACAAGTGGTTTAGAATTTGTTGTCAATTAGTTTTTTGCAATAGTTGGGAGGACTATCGTTAAACATGGCCATAAACAAGAAATGTTGAATTTAGAAGCTCATATAAATTCATGTTAGTGAAAAAAAAAACGATCTCAGCAAAACTCAGTGATCACTGATACTTCAGCAGAAAAACATTCATATACAGTGTCCAAAAAGTCGGCATAATATGGGAAAAATTTTAATTTTAGATTTAAAAAAAAATTACGATAGTAACTTGTGCTTCTATAAAAACCTATTTAGCGTCTATTATATATACCGAGTGATTTTTACTTATTTAGTAAATGGCGTTTTTCGAAATTCTCAAAATCCGAAACGTGTATATTTCGGAAATTAAGTAAGATTTCGTTGATATTTTTTCAGCGTGTGTTAGTTTTAGCTAACTGAACAATCTGAAGGCCAGAAAACACCTATTTTTCTTAAAATTTAGCTAAAATTTCATCTTTATTTTTTAAAAATATTTTTCAAAATTTCAGACTTAATTTTACTTTTTTTAGGTGAAGACTTTAAAGATTTATAGTTGGAAAAAAATATATAAAATGTTAATTACTCCTTTAGATTTTGTAGTATTTACCGAAAAGTAATATGTTCCAATAATTTTTATGTTTTTGGTGAAGCTGCTTTTTAGGAGAAGTATTTTTCAATGGTATCTATTTAATATTTCTCCTATAAGGCATCAAAAACATAAAAATTATGCGAACATATTACTTTTCGGTAAATACTAAAAAAGAGTAATTGCCATTTTATATTAGTTTTCCAATTATAAATCTTTAGGCTTCACCTAAAAAGACTTTAAAATTAAGTTTTCTACTCTTCTACTAAAGTTAAAGAAAAATAGGTGGTTTTTAGACTTGAGATTGTTCAGTAAGCTAAAACTATAGCGCACCCTCATAATATGTAGGGATCATAATAGGAGCTAAATAGGTTTTTAGACAAGCACAAGTTATTGTCGTAAAAAGCTATTTTGAAGAATCAAAAATAAAAATGTTTCCATATGATGACTTTTTGGAGGTAGTATTACCAATTATGTCGATTATTTTTCGGATAGTACGTATTAAAAATGTTCATTGCACTTGGGTACAAATAAGACGAGTTGCGGCGCAGCGAGTCCTATTTCAGAGGCAATGAGTGAACAATAATCTGATTGACTTTGACTTCGAATATTATTCGGGGGAATATTCAGTAAACGAAACCATTTCTCATCGGTAATATCCCAAATGTATTGAAAAATCCGATTAAATTTTGACGTTTGTTGTGAGTATATTTTGCTAAGAGATTTGTTAAGTAAATTTGCAGCTCAACAAGAATCCCGAGTGCGTTGCACAAGATATATTTCTACAGAGCAAAATATTCTGACAGAAAATCGTCAACATTTATTCAGGCTTGTTTATATGCACAAGGGATGTTCGGCGTGATTATTTTCTAAATAAACAGATAAAATTCAGTTGACGAAGCACCTTTAATAATCATGTTAAAATTATTCACAAGCGATTAAATTTTGACACATTTTTAACCGCGGTTAAATTTTGACGTTTGGATTTTAGTCAATATTAAACTGACATAAACTATGCTGATTACGCATTATTACGGATATGAAGGAAATAATCAATTAAAAAGACTTAACATTTAGTTACACACATGCTAAAAAATAATTTTTGTAAACATCTCCAATAAAAGTTATTAATGATACGAGTGCGAAAACACAAGCTGAAACAATAAAGAAGCCAACCTGCGATCGATCACTAATAATAATCAATGGTAGTGTAATCGCAGATCAACCCCCTTATCATTTATACACCACGGTAGCTCTGTAATGTTTGTACTCACCGTAATGACCTAGATAGCTTAATCTCGGTGGCCTTGGGTCGCAGATTTCTATCATCAGCTGTACTACTGCAAGCTCTTTTAATAATAAAAAAACACAGGGCGCCAGAAATCACAGATTTCAAGAAATAAATAAAATAGTAGCAAACAATTAAGTTTATTAAATCAACAATTAATAATTGCTTGCAACATCGGTATTCAGTCCTTAAATTGTTTGTCACAGTATTAAATTATTTGAAGATAATATATTACATATGCTGAAAATGCAACACGCACAGCAAAAATATGTGAACTTCTTTTGGGCTCTTGGATTGAATGTGATCACAACTCCATGAAGGGATAAGCTTACCACTGTCATATGTATTAACCGTTATCTCGGTAATGATAATAAAATGGCGTGGAAGCACTTTTTACAAAATTCTTAATATGTATTCAATTAGCAAAACTATAAATTTGTGAATTGTAAATTAGGGAACAATTAATACATTATGTTTTAAATTTATAAAACATAGATTTATGAATAGTTAATACATTACGTTTTAAATTTATAAAGCGTAGATTTAAATTTGTAAATTGTAAATCGGAACAATTAATACATTAAGTTTTCAATTTATAAAGCGTAAATTAAATTTGTAACTCGTAAATCGGTTAACGGTGATGAAGCGTCGTTGATATCGATTCCGCCAACAATTCATGGGCAGGCGAAGTTATCATCAAAAGTTGTAATGAGACTAACCTGGTTGTGACAAAAAAGTCGCATATAGGCGATGAATAATTGGTCCAGGATAATCTTAACGTAACAGCTTTCAGCAGCACAGACCTCGTGGCCAAAGTTGATAAGGGAACGGACGCTCCGTGTTACGAACGGCAGGCCCAAAATGGTATTCCAGAAAGGAGTTGTGGGTCCACGTTATATGCCAATTAGGACAGCTAACGTGGCGTCAATCCAAATAAGAAATCGCTTAAAATACAGCGTTAAAAGCGGTATTTGAAAACGGTAATTAAGAGCTAATGAGAAAAGGAAAATTACCAACCTGAATATCAAACAAAGCAACGCAACATACCCGATTTCAGTCATCAGCCCACAAACCAAATTAAATATTGAGGTGCAATAAAGCACACGAGATGCCTTCTTGGAACAAGTTGCTCCAACCAAAGCAAAAGGTAAAATGAGGTCGCGGACGGAAGATGACCGCTGCGGCTGTCGCAAAATGATAAGGAATTATTTTGGGAAAACCGAAATCAGAGAGCTCGCGCGAAGCAAGTTTGGTATCATTTAAAATACAGCAAATCATAACTCGAATGAATATATACAGGCTGGCCCGGAATGATGAATAAATGACGAAACAAATAGCTAGAGCTAAAGATTTGTTTCAAAGCTTTAAGTTCGAGGGTGTTGTTGCATAGACAGCAGACACCCGAGATACTTTAAGCGTTTTTGCAAGAGTGTCATTCACATTCTTTTCTGTTGATCAACCACGTTGGTCACGAGTCGCTATGGATATGTTGTTTATTTTATAAACGAAAATGTCAAAGTCAAATCAAATTCTTGAAAATATTTTAAAGAAAGGGAATCTATTGCGAGAAAAATTGTTGCTCGTGAAGTCTAAAGCTGCTTACGAGAAGGTTTATTAAAATTTCTGCCATTGCACAGTGTTCCATTTTCAAGTTTTAGATGTACAAAAATATGAGAATCTCTAAACCAGCTCAAAATATTCGTTAGAAAACAGGAAAAAAGTTTTAAAATTCTAAGCAATAAGAGGGTGGTTTTAAGAAGGACGAAAGTACACTTTGCTCAAAAATTCTGAAACTTTGTGAATATACTAATACTAAATCTACGAATACACCAAAAATAGTAAAAATATTCTAAACACTGAAAGGGTGGTTTTGAAGGGGGTTGAAAAATAAATATTGTTAAAAAAATAAGAGTTTTATTGATTATACTAACACTATACTTATGAATATACAAATAATAGTGAAATAATTTCGAAGTCTGACGACTATAAAAGATTTTATTTTTTACACACACTTTTAATTAGTGATGGGCGTAACCGAAAAATTTTCATAACCGAATTATTGGCATTCGAATGATATTAATAACCGAATGATTATTTTAATAATCATTCGAATAAATTTTGGCTCTCGATTCGTTTCGATTAAGTCAGCCGGTTTGCCGGTTGGCGGTTCACCGTCATCTCCATCGACATCGGTTCACCGTCATCTGCATCGACATCGTAGCTTGCAGATAGCAGAGAAACCAAAACATAATATGTACGGTCGGCGCCTTAGAAATCGGGACACGTAATATGTTCTTCTAGTTTTTGGAGTATTCTTGCTCCGGTTACTTCATTAATGTGAGACGGTATTTCATAATTGACAAACAATAAACAATCTGACGTAACAATTAAAACCATAATAACTGTAAAAACCCAGTTTATACACTTAAAAAATACATGCAAAATATATCATAATAGTGTGTAGTGCCCGATTTCTAAGGCGACGACCGTACACTATGTGTTATGTATTGGAAATTAAGAGGTATTTATTAAGAAGTGTAGAAAGAAAGAAATATGCGGGACTGCTTGCTCATCGCAATAAAAACTGGTAAAACGTTTATCTTTATCGATCGGGCGGGTTAAAGGCCCTTTGGAGGTATAAGGCAAATAAAAAATTGTTTTATAGCTTGATGCGTTTGCAGTTTTTAGGCGTTCAGGTTTCAGGTCCCCAGAATTTGATATTTTTTATGGTAGGAGGTAGGTACGCGATAACCACATGGTGTTTTTAGTACAACCTGCTTTGTTTATGAGTTATGACGTATTTATATTTACAGAATTTTGAGCACTGCGTAGGTCGCTGAGATATGGCACGTAGTACATTTGAATAGAGGTTCTATATTCAAAGCGTAGTACGTATCAGCATGAGGTTATTTTTCATTCAAATACTTGGAACGAAAACCGAGTTACATAGGTTATTTCAATAACCGGATAACCGGTTATTTTTCATTCGAATAAGCCCATCACTACTTTTAATACCAAATTTATGTATCTATATTGTGTATTATAGCAAATAATTAATACATATATCTAGGGCAGCTTTTATCAAATTACTACCAAAATTATATAATTTTCTAATTCATATAAAATAAAAAATCTGGTGTGATACAAGCACACAACTTCCTTTTACAGTGATCTAATAATTATCCAAAAATTTCATGTAAAATTTTTAAGCATTTGTTAAAAATTTCAAAAATTACAAATTCTACAAAAATGGTACAAAATAGAGCGTTAGTTGAAGAGACAAATTTTCTCTAGAATTTTAAGCTGAATTCAAAAATGTAATAATATACCGGGTGGTGTATTTGAAATAGGAGTTAATAAAAAAACTGAAAAAAAACAAAAGAAACCCAGTTTAGAAGTATTCAACTGGAAAATCACCTGTCTCACATCAATACACATTAAAAATGTAATAAAAATATGAAGTTTGAAAAAATCGTTAGAGCCGTTTTAAAAAAATCGAAAAAAACTGAAAAATCACAAGTAAACAACTACTGCCGGTTATGAGATTTTCTTCAAAAGGTGGCTATCTCATCTACATAGTACACAAAACTTATATATGAAGTTTCAACGCTATACCTCTTTTCGTTTTTGAGATATTCTGTTCACAGGCAGACAAACAAAATAATGAAAAAAAAATGTTTTTTTGGGATCAGGAGACTTGAAAACGTGAAGATCTGTTGAAAACTCAATTTCGAATTTTTGGGGTGAATCCAATACTTGCTTTATCGTTAAAGGAAGTAAAAAGGGCCTATCGCTTAAAATCGCAAAAAATCCCAACAAGCTCATGAAATAATACCGATCAGAGTTTAAATTAAAAAATGTTACGCTTTAGAATCTCTTGGCAAAGTATAATTTAAATTCTCGTAAACATAGCGAAATTTTATATTCCTTACTCCTTAATTCACTCTACGCAGTAGGCCTATTATGCCCCTAAAAAAATTAACAAATCTTGAGCAACATTTCTTGAATTGTTTTATGTACAGTCGTGTGCAAATAAATCTGGGACATGTATTGTTTGAGGCTTTCGCGGTTACTCGAATTATTCTCCTTAGCATAGAATTTCGGCTTAGACCGCGTAGTATTTGTATATGAACACCCAGCATTTTCTGGCTTAATGTGCCTTGCACCTTGTGAAGTCGAGCAAAAACCCGCGCGATGGCCATGCTCTTTGGTGGCTCGTGTTGTTTGAGTATCTTGAGAACGAGGATACTTAGGCAGATTTGGCCGTTTTGCTGTTTGTGCATCCATATTCACTAACGTTTCGCAAGACCTTGCAGCTTGCATCATCAGAGTGAAAGTCGCACTTTCGACTTTCACTCTGATGATGCAAGCTGCAAGGTCTTGCGAAACGTTAGTGAATATGGATGCACAAACAGCAAAACGGCCAAATCTGCCTAAGTATCCTCGTTCTCAAGATACTCAAACAACACGAGCCACCAAAGAGCATGGCCATCGCGCGGGTTTTTGCTCGACTTCACAAGGTGCAAGGCACATTAAGCCAGAAAATGCTGGGTGTTCATATACAAATACTACGCGGTCTAACCCGAAATTCTATGCTAAGGAGAATAAATCTGGGACAGTGTTTTTTTCACATGCAGATTCAGTTAAGAATTGAAGAATATCTCCATGGATTTCCTGCTATCAGAAAGAGTTACATTAAACTTTAACAGGTACTGAAACCCGTAACTCTCTCTGATAAGAGGAAATCCATGGAAATATTCTTCAAATTCTTAACTGAATCTGCATGTGAAAAAAACACTGTCCCAGATTTATTTGCACACGACTGTACATATACTTAAGGAAATCTGTATCACAAAACTGCACTGCTTTTGGCACACATAAACTATCGACTTATCACGAAGAGTGTTTACGAGTAAATAATTTTGTGCGGTGGGATATACAGGGTGGCCAGATAAGAATGCAAAGTGCTGTATCTCGGAAACTATTCGTCGTAGAGACTTTCTGTAAAAAAAATTATGACCAAAGTGGCCAAAAGAAGACCGTGGAAAATATTTTCAGATTTCCAAGATGGTCGCCAGGGGGCGTAATCGCCATCTTAAACCTTTAAAGTGATTTTTCACTGAAATCCACCTAGTAAATGTTACCAAAAAATATATGGTTTCTAAAGCTAAGCTTTACTCGAGTAATTTTTGTTTAACACTTTTTGATGTATCTATTAAAATAAAGTGGTGGGGGGGAATTCAATGTTTTTTTAAATAAACAGCTGTAACTCCTAAACCACTGAACGGATTTTAACAAACTTGGTCTCGTTGGAAAAAGCATTTATTGAAACCCATCTTACCTGTGATATGTCTAATTCTTAGTGATGCTGCTAGAGCGCGTTTTTTGAAATAATAACAGAAAATTGCAATGTGTTTGTTACTTCAAATTTTTAGACTGCACCCATATCATATGGTTTTACACCAAGCCTTAAATCACGAAGACTTTGACCGACGGATAGATTATTGTCATTGGATGTTGGGCATGATTAGGGAAAATAGAGAATTTTTATTCGAAATTCTCTTTTAGAAGTGATGGAAACATTAATTTGCATAATATGCATTATTGGTCTGACAACAATCCTCACTGGTTGCGCGAGGTCCAACATCAAGGCCATTGGAGTCTCAATGTGTGGTGTGGCATCCTGGGCGGAACTATTATAGGTCCCTATTTATTTGATCAACCACTAAATGGTGCCGTGTTCCTTGATTTTCTGGTAAACCAATTGCTTATTTTATTAGAAGATGTGCCCTTGCAATTACGGCAAAATGTGTTTTTGCAACTAGACGGTTGCCCAGCACATTTCTCAAGAAATGTGCGAGAACATTTAGATCTAACATATCACCAGAAGTGGATTGGGCGAGGAAGTCTATTTCCTTGGCCACCCCGATCCCCAGACCTCACCTGTTTGGACTTCTATCTATGGGGTCGGTTGAAAGATATTGTTTATCAAATTCCACCAACAACGAGAGACGACATGAAAATCCGAATACAGGAGGCCATTCGTAGCCTTTCAAGAGCAGAAATTGAAGCTGCTGTAATGTCCACGCATAAGCGGCTCTAACAATGCATAGAGTGTGATGGAAGACCGTTCGAGCATTTAAGAAGGCATTAGTTTTATTTCAAAATCGGCTGTTTTTTCTAATTATGCTCCTACACGTTTTTTTAAATTATTTGAACTAAGAATACTTTTATTATTTAAAAATTATTAAATTATGAAATTTTATCATTGAATCTTGAAAAAAGACAAATAAATAACAATAAATATCGGTGTAATAACGTCTTTTTAAAATTATATGATAACAAAATTTTATTTCTTCGATATTTCAGGCTACGAATAAGATATCGAGATACGGTTTTTACTAGCCTATTTAGGTATCATTTCACTACATTTTTATGAAAAAAAGTCATATTATTGCATTTAATGTTTTAGAGAATTTTGAAATTTTCTGTTATTATATCAAAAAACGCGCTCTAGCGGCATCACTAAGAATTAGACATATCACAGGTAAAATGGGTTTCATGGAACAATAAATGATTTTTCCAACGAGACTAAGTTTGTTAAAATCCGTTCGGTGGTTTAGGAGTTACAGCTGTTTATTTTAAAAAACATTGAATTACCCCCCACCACTTTATTTTAATAGATAAGTCAAAAAGTGTTAAACAAAAATTACTCGAGTAAAGCTTAGCTTTAATAAGCATATATCTTTTGGTAACATTTACTAGGTGGATTTCAGTGAAAAATCACTTTAAAGGTTTAAGATGGCGGTTACGCCCCCTGGTGACCATTTTGGAAATCTGAAAATATTTTCCACGGTCTTGTTTTGGCCACTTTAGTTATACATTTTTTTACCGAAAGTCTCTACGACGAATAGTTTCCGAAATACAGCACTTTGCATTCTTATCTGGCCACCCTATACATTTATACTACTTAAATCTTACTCCATAAATTCACTAATATACATCACTAAAAACAAAATCCATATTGCACTTCTGTTAGTTACTTATCTATTCACCTTTCAGGATACCGATAATTCTTGAAATCGATGACAAGTTTTGACCCTCTAGAACCTACAAATGAAACACTGTGCATTGGTGAAAAAATAACAAAGTTTCCTCGGTAACCGAAGAGGTAATTCTTGCCTATTTAGACGAGAAGGTAAGGCTGCTATTCATTTCATTTCCGTTTACACCTTTTATATTTAATTCATATGATTTGCAGCAAGAAACGTCGCATGCTTCACTTTGGCCGTATTATTCGATGTTGAAGTCATCCTTAAAAGTGAAAGAAAACCTGCGCATTGAGCAGTTTGGGAATGTAATTGCTTACCTTAAACAAATAAATGTAACACTTCAAGATACCAAAACCGATTAAATAAACCATTATTGTTGCTATATTTGTTAAGTGTTCTAAAATTTTTAAAACACGTTGTTGGGAAACGTGTTTAAATTGCTGTTTTTAATCTAGGATTTAGATATTAAAAAGATGACTTAAAATATGACCAACAAAAAAACATTTTAATCTGTTCAACATAGTCACTTGAGTACTAATACAATAACCACAATTAATTTTGGTTGGCAGTGAAATGCAACATCTGGCGTTTTTATTGGTACGCTTTTTACAGGTAAACTAAAGAGGCAAGGAATTTTTAATAATTGAGAATTAAAGAAATCGATTTTAAAATGCAAATTAAAATTTTAAAAAGACATTTCAACCTTATATCATTCAAATGGTGTAATAATTTTACGTGAAAATTCTAAAAAATTCAGTAATTTCATAGCATTTCAAAAGGTTTTCACCAATTTCAAAATGATTTCCCCAGTATATCACAATAATTTTAAAAAATCTATAGGACATTATAGTTATTTGAGTTTCTTTCTATAATAATTTTATACAATTTTAATAATTTCATATCATTTGAATCGTCACTTAAATCATTTCTTAGCAATAATTTCGTAATCGTTGATGTTCATTTCAATGATTATATCATAACAATTTTGTATCGTTTTATACATTCCCTGGAATTCTATACCAATTTCATAACATTTCATCATAGTTTTAAAAATGTCAAAGTATATTTACATAATTCTGTAGCATTTCCTCATTTTAATAGTTTCAAAACATATCCTAATCATTCTACAGCTTTTCAAAATTTGATGGCTGTTGTGTTTCAATAATTCCAAAACATTTTTACAATTTCTTGGATTTCAGTAATTTATCAGTATTTTAGGAGCATTGCAGTAGGCATTTCTTAATAGTTTTTAAAGATAAATTTCGTGGCATTTTATCATTTCTCGGCTATTCACCATATTAATAATGATCTACATTTAATGATACTTTGAGGAATTTCAAAACATTTGATACTGATGGTATCCTTTCATAACTTTACGGAATGCAATAATTTTAATAAATCTTTTGCACTTCATGAGCATTTCAGTCATTTCTAAGTATTTTTGCAATTTCTTTGTATTTCAATAATTTCGTAGTATTTTATGAACTTCAATAACTTCACAAAATTTCATTATCTTAATAATTTTCTAGAATTTCGTATTAATAATATGGCATGTAACCAGGTTTCAATAATTTTGTAGCGCCATCATCACTTTAGTAATTGTATATTATATGTATAATAATTTGAATAATTTTGTTGCAGTTCATTTTAAGTACCATAATTTAATAGTATTTTACAATGATTTCAACAATTTTGTAACATATCATAATTTTGATAGATTTAAAGGACGTATGTATGTATTACTAATTTAATGATTTATAGAAATTTAATAGTCTCGTAAAATAAAAAAATATATAGTTTAGCATTTTATAATTTATAACATCATAACAATCTCAATATTCGCGTAGAATTTCATAATATGTTACGATAATGCTTTAGCATTTCATAATTTATAATAATTTCAATATTCTAGTAAAATTTAATAGTATTTTAATAATTCTTTATTATTTCATAATAATTGGATTGTATTTACTAGTAATAATTTATGTACAATTTCAAACATTTCGTATAACTTAAGTTTCAACATTTTCGTGAATGTTGCTACATCAATCTCAGTTGCGATTTCCTTCTCTACTCTAAATATTTCCATATGAGCATTCTCTCTTGCCATTAAAAAAAATATGTTGATGACTTCCAGTTTTGCCGAAGGTGCTAGAGCAAGCCAAATATGAATTGCTTTAGTATGTTTCTTGTAACTCAACGTTTACTCAAAGTATATTTTTGTATTTAGAGCAACTGTTGCGTTAGAGTTGTTGAAAGTTTTTTAATTACTTTAATTGAGTTCCAAAGCATTTTGAGTTTGGAAAAATGCTTCTCATATCCGCACGGTGGCTCTGGTCAGCGTTATTTGTTCTTTTCATTAATTTTATTTGAATTTACACCGAAATTAATAAACATTACAAAGCAACTGCTATCGATTTTAGCTGACAGATTTTTTAAAGAATAAACAAAGCGAATTGAAGTTTTCGGAAATTGGTATAACGATTTACAATATTGTTGTCAAGTTGCCAAATTTTCAGAAACGGAAAGCAAAAATTACTTACAAAAATATGCTTTTAAGGATTAAGACAAGCAGCTTGATATTTTAATATGAGTTTGTGAACACTCACCAAGTCAGCGCCATGGTTAAAAGAATACATTTTTGTTTATGTACTTAAAATTCTTAATCGCTTAACAACAATGTTAAGCGATCCTTACTTTTAAGCAGTACTTTTGGGCCAAATTTGCAAAAGCTACGAAATGTTTGGCGTAGCTTTCGAAGAGTTTTGGCCCCTACACTTAAAAACGCAGGAATTGTTTACACACTTTACCTATGATTAACTCGAAGCAGCAGGCGCACAATTCCGCTGTGGCAATGAATTCCAGGACTATATCCTTGACGATATTTTCTTTCAGGATGGCGTTGGCTATTTTCCTGAGTATATTCGCTAGAAGGGACGTTGCAACAACGACTAGGCCTGATATTATCAGCGGATGCAATCCATAAATGTTCTTTTTGCCACTGAAACGTTCCGTAATAGTACATCGCGGCGTCTAGCTCAAATTACGGTCCACGATTTACCTGTACTTCACTATACCTAATTTTTGCAGCGCACTGTAAAACTTGCTTTGCGACTTCATTATCTCGCTCGGTTACGTTTTCGTCAGTTAAATCATCTCGGAGCACTGATGTCTTGCACTATCAGTCCAATTCCGCTACAATTACTCCTAGGGCACCTATTTTTAGCACACGCTCACTGCGTTCCCGTTGGTGTGACATAACCAGGCCCAACTTAGTTTCTATTTTTAAGTTTCACACTGGGAGAGCCTGAAAGCTACTTCAACTTTAACTTAACAATGCGCCTTTTCATGCGTTTAAATTTCCTGGTCCTTATGATTTTGCTGGCAGCGAACTCGACTATCAAGAACCCCATCCCGAAGATGTAGCCAAACAACAGCAAATTGAACGCCCCCTGTAGATGCTCCACAGTTATCGTTTGCAAATCGTGGTTTTCATTGTCATCTGTCTCGTTTAGCCTCTTCATGTGCGGATGGAAACTTCTAGTCCACTGTTCCACAATCCCTCCGTTAAGCAAGTACCCAATAACCTTGTTGAACTTCTCTGCAAGGGCAAACCCTTTGGGCAGAACCATGCGAATCGGATAGGTGAAGAGCACGTCTTTCAGGATGAAAACTTTAGGTTCTCCGTGGGCTGTCACAACGGCGTCGTCGTGTTCCGCCAGCAGGAATTTAACGTAGAACGAGCTGGAAACAGTACAAGTGTCCCGATCGTCCGCAACGGTTAGAATCCAATTGTAGGCTGTATCGTTGCAAGGTTCATAAATCTCAAACATGCGGAAAATATTCATAGCCCTCTCGTCTGTGCTCACGTTGAAGAAATCCCTAAAGCTGTGTAACCCGCCAATTCCCTGCCCCGACTCCAAAATGTCCTCCACGGAAGAGATTTGCTTCTCGTACACCGGCTCCATCAGGTGCGTTATTAGCAGGGTTTGATACAAAACTGCCATCAGCATGCTGTAGATCGTGAGGGATATGAAAATGGTGCGCACCGGTTTGGTTTGAGGCTGAGGGCTGGAAACTGTTAGGAGAATCCCCAAGGACGTTATGAAATTCGTGCCCAGATGCTTGAAGCGACGGCGCTCTTTAGTGCACTGTCTACCTAAGATTTGAAATAAGACTCCTGTCAAAATGAAAGAGCCTATGGTGGTTAGCCAAAGTTCATATTTAAAAATCACAAATATGTTTTGCCACTGGGGAATTGGCAGAGCGATGGGCACCACCCATACCATGTGTTCGTAGAAATATCCCACGGATAGATCGAAATCTTCTTGCAAATCGGGGTTGGCCATGACATTTCCTATGGCCAGAGCCGACTTGTCAAGAGCGTCTTGCAGCGGCCCCGTCCAGTTGTTTTTGGAAACCCGCAACCCCCAGTCGACTGCATCGTCCTGGACGATTAGATCGAATGTTATGTTTAAAATTCTTCCCAGCTGCTTCAAAACCCTCACTTCGAAACCCTTCTTGCTGTCAATGATGTAAGGAGGATATCGCATGGCAATGACTTCGATCGAGCAGTTAGAAAATGTCTTCGGCAACTTCTTGCCGAACAGAATTGTGTTATTGGAGATTTTTCCCTTTTTACAAGTGTCCATCAGGATCAAACGGGGACTATCACCGCACACTTCCGAGGGAGCATAAACATCGAGGCCATAGACGTTGAATTTAATCAAACTATTTCTTGGTATTATCACCGCGGAGTTAAAAATTTTATTTTGCAATAGGGCAACCAAAATGGCCCTAGCCATCTCCTCATAGTTTTCCAAAACTGCCGTCACGTGCACCAAGAAGAACGCCTGAAAATTATAAGTCCCAGATGATATGAAGCTATCGAGCGCTTCCCAAAAGCGCTCCAAATCGTCCATCACCATCAGACAGAACGCGGTCTTGTACGCTGGTTGAAAAATGTTCTTCAGCATCTCCTCTTCGCCTTCTTCGGGAGGGCAGTTGAGACAGATCTCGCTCGACTCGAACTGTAAAAGCTCGCCGTTTAGAATCTCCAGGTGCCATTTGAGGAGGTGGTTGATATCTTTCAGGACTTGGTTCTGGATGCCGAACGTGGCCGTCGACGTGTTGGCCGTGGTCACCAAGGTTATCAGGTGGCTGTAGGGGACGAACTGATTTCGCACTACCTCCACGATGCAGCTCGCCGAGTAATTTTGGAAGGTTGGCCCCTTTGGGTTCAAAGTGAGCGAGAGAGCGTTTGGTGTTGTTAAAATGAGAATCAGCAACAGGGACATGTTTTCTGTCATGAGTCAGTGTTGCAGGCGTCATTTGAACTAGTTTTTTAGAAGAAATAGGAAATTGGAGCGGATGTTGCGTGTACTGGTGCCATCGTTAATATAAGCGAACATGGTTATTCGTTTAATTTGAGATCCGATTAGATTTCGCGATAAAGCATCCGGTCATAGTAATTAATACCGTTTTCGCGTTTGCCAAATGGATCGATAGTAATTGTCTGGCACGTAGACCCAACACCAGGAAATTAAGCTTTATGAAGCGAAGTTTTAGTATCTATGTGGAAGCTTTGTTAAAATTTGTATTCCTTATTATATTTGACGTCCAATTGTATTTTTTAAATGTTAGATTGTAGCAAATCAAATCACTCTCATGCCAAAGAAGGATTTCAATTAAACTTTGTTTGCGGTATTCGCACTAATACATTTGAATGCCATTTTGATGCGATCCATGAATATAAAAACTGCTGTAGTGTTTATGCATGATTTACGTACTGATTAGGTACTGTGCTTTTATTGTTATCAAAATTTATTAAGCATAAGGTGTTTTTAAAAGGTTTGATGCAATTTGTGGGTGTATTGTCTGCGGGTCATTTTTTTGAGGGAAAACTACTTTCTGAAAGTAGTTAAGTACGAGTATTAACGACCAACTACTTGATAAAAATATACAGTGCTTTCGAAAAGTAGTAGATAAATTCGTTAAAAATTCAAGGAATAACTTTTGGAAAAAATACTGAGACCCGTCGATTTTTATTTTTATTTGAGCATTTTTCTATACATACAGGGTGACCCGCGTAGGAGGTACGATGTCATCTATGTTTTTTTAATAGAAACCCTCTTTTTTATTACGGAATTTGAAAGAACACATTTTTTACTTACGCTAACCTGATTTTTGCGTCACATGACCAAAAATTAAGAAAAAAATGTAAATTCCAAAATACTAAATTTGATTTTAGGAAGTATGATTTTACGTTTATATCAATGGCAGAAATCAATAAAGAACATGGTCGTCTTGGGTAATGTCAGGCAGACAACGGTGCATAATTTGAACATTTAATTTAGCTGTTTTTACTTCCTTTTACAATAAAGGAAGTATTGGATTCACCCCAAAAATTCGAAATTGAGTTTTCAACAGATCTTCACGTTTTAGAATCCCCTGATCCCAAAAAACATGTTTTTTTTCATTGCTCTGTGTGTCTGTGTGTCTGTCTGTGTGTCTGTGTGTCTGTCTGTGTGTCTGTGAACAGAATATCTCAAAAACGAAAAGCGCTATGGCGTTGAAACTTCATATATAAGTTTAGTGTACTATGTATATGAGACAGCAAGCTTTTGAAAAAAATCGCATAACCGGAAGTAGGTGTTTACTCTTGTGATTTTTCAGTTTTTTTCGATTTTTTCAAAAACGGCTCTAACGATTTTTTTTAAACTTTACATTTTTATTACATTTTGAATGTGTATTGATGTGAGATAGGTGATTTTCCAGTTGAATACTTCTAAAATGGGTTTCTTTTGTTTTTTTGTCTTTTTTTATTAACTCTTATTTTAAATAGAACACCCGGTATATTATTACATTTTTGAATTCAGCTTAAAATTCTAGAGAAAATTTGTCTCTTCAACTAACGCTCTATTTTGTACCGTTTTTGCAGAATTTGTAATTTTTTAAAATTTTTGACAAATGCTTAAAACATTTTAAATCAAATTTTTGGCTAATTATAAGATCACTGTAAAAGGAAGTTGTGTGCGTGTATCACACCAGATTTTTTAAATTATGGTTGCAATAAAATTTAGTATTTGACAATGAAATGTTATACAGTAAACTAAACAGGCTAATGAGAAGTATTCCAAATGATGACAATAGTATACCATTTTGTCATATTCCATGAGAAATGTAAAATACTAAATTTTTACATAGAATTGACACTAAATGTCATAACATAAGCAAGCTGAGCAGAACTCGTTTCTATGTACTAAAACATAATAAGCAGCTCCAGTTGATGCTTTGCATTTGGCAGTACTGAAGTGTATTGTTGGTGACACTGTAAGTCCATGTCAAATTCGAGGTTAGCAGGTTAGGTTTTTCGTCAATCTGTGTCAAAACTGACGCAAAATCTAACCTGCTAACCTCGAATTTGACATAGACTTACCGGTCACCAACAATACACTTCGGTACTGCCACACGAAAAACGAATCGGCGTTGCTATACAGAATAGTGTTGCTAATGCAAAAAAGTAGCACATTTCTAAACGATTTTGAATGTAGAAATGTAGTACATTACCAAATAAAATGCGATAAAACAATTTTGATGGCAGATCTCAACGCCAATGTAGGATTAGAAAACAAGGAATTTGAAAATGAAATGGGAGGAGAAGGGATTGGCAAACGCAATGAGAACGGTGAACTGTTGTTAAAGTTATGCGGAATTTACAACCTTAAAATAGTAGATACAATGTTGACACACAAAACCTGCCATAAGGTCACATGGATATCTCCAGATGGTAAGACCTAAAGTCAGATTGACCATGTATGCATCGGACAAAAAGACACTAAAATGCTGTGGAATACTAAACATGGAAAAAACAAAGGTAAAATAACAGATTTACGATACCAAGAAAGCTGAACAAATTGGGCAAAATATACGCAAACATTTAGAGAGAAGTGCCTAACCATAGATTATATCGAGCAAATAGAGAATATATGGAATAGATGCAAAATGCACTCTTGGAAACCGGTAAAAAAGTATTGGGCTTGAAGAACCACACAGAATCCCGTGCATTAGCGATCAGACATAGATTATGATTGAAAAAAGAAGAAGAGTAGAGTTGCGAAAGTTACAAGAACGCAACGAAGACAAAAGAAAAGAAATCCAAAAGAAATACAACAAAATTGCTCTAGAAATTAAAAAAAAAACATCAGAAGAGATAAGAGACAATGTATAGAAAGCGCAGCGGAAGAAGCGCAGAAGGCAGCTTTGATAGGCGATACAAAAAGAGTCTATAAGAAAATAAGAGATTTTGGAGGTAGAAGACGACAGAAAAACATTAATAAATATGAAGATAGATAAATAATAACCGCACAAGATTAACAGATTCAAAGATGGACTTAACACTTCAAAGAAATACTACACATTGAAAGAAAGGGAATATAGGTCATTAACAAACTCCAGAAAGAAAAAAATCCCAGAGGTAGATGAGATAGATGTATCAAACACAGCGGAATTACTCTACCCACTGTTTGCAAAGATATGGTTAGAAGAAAGATTCCCTGAAGATTGGAAGAGAGATATAATAATTAAGATACCAAAAAAAGGAGACCTGAGAACATGTAGTAACTGGAGGGGAATTACCCTACGCAGTGTAGCAAATAAATATTCCGTCGAATATTAGTAAACAGAATGAAAGACGAGCTACATAAAGGACTAAGGAAAGTCCAACATGGATTTAGAGGCGGAAAATCTTGTATTGGTTTGTTTAATCTTGTCTTTAACAGATTAACCAGATATAAATTTATAATTATTCATTTAAATTTTACGAAACATTCTAAAAGTTAAAAGCCACCAAAAACGCAATATTGCATTATGCAAGCGCGGCGACCTACTCACAGTCAAGTTTAAACACCTCGCAGTCGCCGCTCAGCATTTTTACACGGCTTCGCGTACACAATTACGCAAGGCCGTGACAAGGTTTAAATGCCTACAATCGCAGCTCAGCATAAAAGACGCTCGAGTTCATGGAGTCCATATCATATCACGGAAGCAAAACCGCTGAGTATTGTTTTGCAATACTAGTAAATTAACCTACTGAATATAATACATTGCACCTGTTATTAGAAATGAACTTTGTATATTACTATGATCTAAGCAAATTTGTTTGTATATATAGAACAATTATTTTTGTAATAAACCAGTCTGCATTTACTTGTTAGATTCACTTACTGCGTCGCTGTGGGTCCAAGCCTATAAATAATTAAGGGATGTGAGGCTGCATCTCACACAGTGACGAATTATCATCCCGTTAAGTGGCATGACTAAGCTGTCTTAAAGCGGAAACTGCTGTCTCAGTTCTGCGCTTAACATAAGGGATGGAACCAGCAAAATAACGTAACGGACGCCTGATTTCCACAGCCTCCAGGCGAATCTGTTCATGGTCCTTCGAGCCGGATCTGTCTACAACTAAGAAGAGGTACATCCCGAGAAGAAAACAACATCTACCAACCCACCCGGTTCCCCGAAAATGGCAAACAATATGGAGGAATTCAATCAGCTAGCTGTCGCCCAAGAAGAACTCGGCCAGAAGATCACGCAGGTATTTTCTAACAGCAAAAAGGACCCTGCCAGCCGAAAAACAGAAGCTTACATCGCCAGCCGAAACAAGACGCTGGACGAAACTTGGAACGCCGTGACCAAAAATCACGCCAAAATGGTGCAGCTAAGTATTCCTACACATAATTATTTTACCACAGGGTATTACGAACAAATTAAAGCCATCTACTGCGAAGCAAAAAGTTATTTGCAGAGCTGTTTAAAGGCAACTGAAAATCCCGACCCCTCTGAAACTAGGAGGCGAGAGGAAACAGTTGTAAATCCCGAGCAAAAGGTTCGTATCCGAAAACTGCAGATTCGGATGCAGAATTTTAAGCAATCTTTGGACGACGCCGAACTGGAACAAGCACTCGGAAGGCCCGCCATCACAAAGAGGGAATTAAAGGAAGAATGGGACCGGGTGATCGAGATGGACGAAGAAGTCATGTCTAACGAGATGGATTCAAACCAGACGCACTTCAGTCCTGAATTTACTACGTTGAAAGACAGGTACCGAAATTTAATTAATTTGTTACAAGCACCAACAAGGAACGAGCAAGCATCAGCCATCTCGCTTCCTCAAGTTAAAATCCCCATATACGAGGGAAATTATGAGGAATGGGCCACTTTTAAGGACCTATTCACCAAATTAGTAGATGACAACCAAAACATGGATGATGTCATCAAAATGCAGTATTTAAAAACGCATGTCAAGGGAGAGCCCAGCCGACTAATCCAGCATCTCGCAGTGACTCAAGCCAACTACAACACCGCTTGGAATTTGCTGCAACAAAGGTATCAAAATAATCGCCTTATTCTAACCAAATTGCTAGACACCATCTTCGATCAGCCGGTCCTCTCCAAGGAATCAGCCCAAGGGTTGAAAAGATTGCATGACTCCACTAAGGAATGTGTGGAAGCAATCAAAAATTTGGGCATTTCCACCGACAGCTGGGGTCCGTGGATTAACCGAGTTATTACTCGAAAATGGGATCCTGAAACTAACAAATTATATGAGCAGTCGCTTCAGTGCCCAAATGAAGTTCAGGATCACCAAACTCTAATGGCCTTCTTACAAATGCGGTTCCAATCCTTGGAATCCATTGATGGAGCTCGAAAACCAACTCAGGACAAGCCACAGAAAAATTACGCTGCCGGATATCTCAACTGCAAGATGTGCAATGGGGATCATTACATCGATAACTGTGGTCAATTCCAGAGGCTCTCCACCCACGAAAAGCAAGAAGTGGTAAGAACCTACCGATTGTGCTTTCGATGTTTGCGACACGATTCTAATATACAATGTCGTTCGTATTATAACTGCAAAATCTGCCGCTTTCCACACCATACTCTGCTTCACAAGGCACAGCCGCCATCAAAGCCGATACCTGCTCCGAAGATGAAGACGTTTTCTCACGCAGCAGCCATGCAGACCTCCAACGCTCCAGAGAAGAAGCCAAAACCCACAATCATTGCCGCCAACCTAGGCGCAAAGAAGAGCCAAGTGCTACTGGCCACAGCAACGGTTCAAGTTAAGGCAGCATCCGGGATGACTCATCTCTTGAGGGTCTTGATAGATCCAGGGTCTCAAGGTTCCTTCATCACCGAAGCCGCAGCCGAATTATTAGCGTTACCCAGGACCAAGGTTCGAGCAGAAATCTCCGGAATTGGGAACAGCGAAACAAAAGTCGCAAAATGGAAAATCACAGGTTTGATTACGCCAAGATTTCCAAGTAAATTTTCCTTACCTGTTACTTTACTGGTACTTCCCAAACTTACAAAAACCATGCCTTCATCACCCATTCCGAACATAAAAATGGATGCCTGGAAACATGTCTTCATCGCCGATCCAACCTTCAACCGACCTGGCCCCATAGATATACTTCTAGGCGCTGAAGAATATTCCCAAATAATTCTCGAAGGAATCAAGAAATCCAAAGATGGCATCCTAGGACAGAATACCGAATTGGGATGGATCTTATCAGGAACCATGGGAAGACGACCTCCCACCAGCCTTAAGGTCAACACCATGGTTGCCAAAATTGAAGAGGATGAGCAGTTGCAGAAATTCTGGAACATTGAAGAGGCTTCTCCTCAAAGGAAACTTTCCCCAGATGATCAGGTATGTGAAAATAAATTCACAGACACAGTCCAGCGAGACGTAGATGGAAGATACGTAGTAAGGATTCCATTCAAACAAACTCCAGTACACATGGGAAGGTCCAAACCCTCAGCATTGGCACGATTCATACATCTGGAGAAGAAATTAGGACAAGATCAAGATCTAGCAGTCCAATACAAGAAATTCATGCAAGAATACTTGGATTTAGGACATATGGAAAAGGTGGCAAGGGAAGATGAGAATAACGGCAAGTATTACATTCCCCACCATGGCGTCATCCGAGAAGCAAGTTCATCAACCAGGCTTCGTGTCGTTTTCGATGCCTCTAGCAAGGCCTCTCACGGAAAATCCTTAAATGAGATGATGTACGCTGGACCTAAACTTCAGCAAGAACTGGTCGACATTCTACTTCGATGGAGGACACACAGGATTGTTTTTTCTGCAGACATTGAAAAAATGTACCGACAAATCAGAATGAACAACCAAGACCAGGAGTACCAAAGAGTCCTATGGAGATTCGACAAATCACAGCCAATCAGGGAATATAAGCTGTGCACCGTCACTTATGGAACCGCATCAGCTCCCTATCTTGCCATTCGAACCTTGCATCAACTCGCACAGGACGAAAAGGTCTCATTTCCATTAGCTTCAGAAGCAGTGAAGAAAGATTTCTACGTGGACGACGTGCTTTCTGGGGCCGACACTGTGGAAGAAGCGATCCAACAACAAGGTCAGCTCATTTCCTTACTAAAGCGTGGAGGCTTTACTCTACATAAATGGTGCAGTAACGAGTCAGCCATCATTCAAGAACTCCCAGAAGAGTTAAAGGAACAAACATACCTCGAAATAAGTGAAGACGGCGTAAAAAAGTCCTTGGGCATTCACTGGTCTCCATATGAAGATGTTTTCTGTTTTAAGGTAGACGTTAAGCAACAGGAATCCACCAAACGCACCATACTATCCGAAGTTGCCAAAATTTTCGACCCATTGGGATGGTTAGCACCCGTCATCATCACTGCCAAGCTACTCATCCAAGAACTATGGCTCGAAAATATCAAATGGGATGACCCAGTGTCTGAAAATATCCAAGGCAAATGGGAGACGCTCAGGTCTCAACTCAAGGCAGTGGAAGAAATTACCTTACCAAGGTGGTTGTTTATCAAAAGGGAATCTCTAGTAGAGCTGCATGGATTCTGTGACGCCTCCGAAAGAGCTTTCGGGGCCGCGATTTATACCAGAGTCACCACATCATCCGGCCAAGTCAAGGTATCCTTATTAATAGCCAAATCCAAGGTGGCACCAGCCCGAGCCAAGACGACATTACCAAGACTGGAACTCTGCGCAGCAGTACTCCTTTCCAATCTACTTCAAAGGGTAATTGCATCATTAGACCTTCCTAAGGTGTCGATCTTCGCCTGGACCGACTCCATGGTTACATTAGGATGGATAAAAGGAGACCCGGTACGATGGAAGACGTTCGTCGCGAATCGAGTAGCCGAAATCAACAATCTAATTCCGGCTCAACATTGGAACCACGTCAAATCCGAAGAGAATCCTGCAGACGTCATCTCCCGAGGCACTAGTCCAGAAAAACTAAAGAATCATCTCCTATGGTGGGACGGACCGAGCTGGCTAGTTAACAAGAGTTCATGGCCGTGTCAACCAGACACCGCAACCACCGAGGAAGAAGCAAGAAGTTACACTGTGCATCAAACTACCATTCATCAAGACGAGAACGAAGTCGTTCATCGTTTTTCTTCTCTAACAAGAATGGTACGAGTCATGTCACATTGCCGAAGATTCATCAACAAGTGTAAGCGACTTCCCACCCAATCAGGATGCCTATCAGTGAAGGAAATGGACGACACCATCCTCCTACTCGTTAAGGTCATCCAAGGAAGTGATCCTATTTTGAGGGCAACAGGATCTCAACTCCGGCAGAACAAATATGTGAGTTCCAGTAACAAGCTTGCCAACCTCAATCCCTTCATCGATCAGCATGGAATAATCCGTGTTGGAGGAAGATTAGAAAATTCCACCTTGTCCTTCAATGAAAAACACCCAATCATACTCCCGTACTCCAGTCATATTTCCAAACTAATAATCCAAGAGGCGCATCTACGCACGCTGCACGGTGGCACCCAACTCACTCTCTCATATATCCGAAGAAAATATTGGATCATCAACGCGAAGAAAGCAGTCAGCTCCAGCATCCAGAAGTGTTTCCGATGTCTACGATACAAAGCAGAGGCAGCACAGCAACTGATGGGAAATCTTCCATCAACCAGAGTGAATTCAACTCCTCCATTCTTCCATTCCGGAGTGGACTACGCCGGCCCAATACAGATCCGAACATCCAAGGGAAGAGGGCATTCTTCGCACAAAGGGTACATTGCTGTTTTTGTCTGTCTATCAACCAAGGCAATCCACCTAAAGGCCGTCAGCGACATGACAACCAACAGCTTCCTAGCAGTCTTCAGGAGGTTTACTGCCCGAAGAGGACGCTGTGCACACCTATACAGCGACAACGGAACAAACTTCGTTGGCGCAAGAAAAGTGTTGGACAAGGAGACCCGCCAAACAATTGAAGGCCCAGTTGTCCAAGAAACCTTAGCAACCGGTGGTACCCAATGGCACTTCATCCCTCCAATAGCCCCTCACTTCGGAGGGATATGGGAAGCAGGGGTAAAATCAATGAAGCATCATCTGAAGAGAACTATTGGCCACGCTACTCTTACCTTTGAAGAGTTAACAACTCTTCTCTGCCAAATTGAGGCCTGCCTAAACTCACGTCCTCTATGTCCACAAGGCAACGTTATTGAGGACACAACTGCTCTGACGCCAGGCCATTTCCTAATAGGGAGGGAAATCATATCGCCACCAGACCCAATCAACACTCCAATATCTTCAAATCTATCGAATCGTTGGAGGATAATCCAAAAGATCAAGCAAGATTTTTGGAAATCATGGAGCTCGGACTACCTTCATGGACTACAGCAACGAAACAAATGGAAGAAACCATTGGAGAACACTAAAGTTGGAGATTTAGTGTTAATCAAAGAAGATAGTATCAATCCTAGTAAGTGGCCTTTAGCAAGAGTCACTGCAACTCATCCAGCAGCCGATGGATCAGTACGAGTAGTGACGCTCCAGAAATCAGGAGGACATCAGCTAAAACGATCCATAGGCAGCATCATTCCATTACCAGCAACTACCGAGGAATCGCAGGAACCAGAGGCAGAAGATAAAATTTCAACTAACATTATCCAGACACGATCATCCCCAGCACCAAGGAAATCTGTCGCGTCCAAATGGAAACTGCTGTTACTCATCTTTACCCTTCTTACCACCAATACATTAAGTAAAGCAGAATTTAATATCCAAAAACCAGACAGCGGGTACTATGTAGAACACATTGGACACGGGAAGATTGAGAGAGGAACATTCCGGATCGAAATCCAGTTCGAGAGGGGGAAGATCGAAGAAGACTTCGAAACAGTCACAGACATGGTAGACAAATTCGACAATCTCTGCGACTCTGCAAAAGAACTGTCCGAAGACACATTATGCAAGACACTGGTGCATCATCTTCTGGAACAGAAAAAGCAAATGGAATGGATTAGAGATGGTATGGAAGAAATAATAACAAGACGAGAAAAAAGAGGAGTCCTTGGCACAGTATTAACATCAATTTTTGGAGTCAACGATGAAGTCTATCAAGATATAGACAGGCTAGACAAGAATCAACAGGAACTAATAAAAATGGACAGTCAACAATCCAAATTCTTGCTATCAGCACTTTCCAGGTTTAATGAAACCGAAGAACGAATCGACAAGAAGCTGGAACATTTCCAAGAAAAATTAAACCAAGGAATCCGGGCCATTAACAACATGGACAAATGGTATAAAGCAACCGACTCCAACCGACTAAATATTCACATCATCAGTGTGTACCAAGTCGCCACAAATGTAATTAGTGAACTGTGCAACTACCATATTCACATCTTAAACGTTCACTTTCAGCAAGGTAATCTGTACGAGCTAATAACACCTGCTCAAATTAAACAGATCCTCGCTAATGCAACCAGTAAACTTTCACCAAATTTGGAGATATTACCAACGCCAATTCTAAAGGTTGACATTGGGCATGACGACATCTACATCAACGTCCAAGGGTATTTCATCATAGTGGAAAAAACGGAATACTCCTTAATTAAAGTGACACCAATTCCTCTCCAAATCAGCAATGGATCCTACTGGATGATCGATGTGCCGAAAGGAATCTTCGCTGTGGATTACAACCTACAAATGTACTTCCACGAAACAGATGAAGAATTCAAAGAAGAGCTACAAATTTCTCCCACTACCTATGTTTGCAGTCCAACGGTAGTTAAAGGAATTGAAAACAACCCAAACTGCATCATTGACGATATATATCACCGAGTAGAAACCAGTCAATGTCTCCTACGAAGACATCGCATCCAGTCCATTATTTGGAAACAATTGTACATGGAAAACACCTGGCTATTTGTAGTCAGTAAGCCAACCCGCATAGCAATCACTTGTAGTGGAAACAGGGAAGAAGTCACCGTCAACACTACAGGTGTCATTCAAATTTCATCGGATTGCATCATCCAAACTGCGAGGAATACATTAACCCCAAGGCACAACAGAAAATACAAGATCCTGGCTGGATACTCCAAGGCTATCAGTATCAATATTACCAACCCAATCACAACAAACTCATTTTCAGAAATAGCAGAGGAATCTGTACTAACTCAGTCAGACCACTTCGAAGACCTACAAGCATCGCAGTTAGATTTCCAGGAGCATATAAAAAAAACTTCACCTGGAAAGCCATCCGACATCATTCTCACCTGTCTATTGGGGTCACAGGCAGCCTTTTGGGAACCGCTGCCCTACTAGGAGCTATCTACTACATTCGGCAACGAATAACACTAAGGAAGCCACCACCCGCACAACCCCAGGCAGAAGAATATCCTCTCAAAACGCTCAATCTCGAAGAAACAATATAATTTATCGGTTTGCTTTTTTGTGGCTTAAAATTGGCAATATGTTTAATCTTGTCTTTAACAGATTAACCAGATATAAATTTATAATTATTCATTTAAATTTTACGAAACATTCTAAAAGTTAAAAGCCACCAAAAACGCAATATTGCATTATGCAAGCGCGGCGACCTACTCACAGTCAAGTTTAAACACCTCGCAGTCGCCGTTCAGCATTTTTACACGGCTTCGCGTACACAATTACGCAAGGCCGTGACAAGGTTTAAAAGCCTACAATCGCAGCTCAGCATAAAAGACGCTCGAGTTCATGGAGTCCATATCATATCACGGAAGCAAAACCGCTGAGTATTGTTTTGCAAGACTAGTAAATTAACCTACTGAATATAATACATTGCACCTGTTATTAGAAATGAACTTTGTATATTACTATGATCTAAGCAAATTTGTTTGTATATATAGAACAATTATTTTTGTAATAAACGAGTCTGCATTTACTTGTTAGATTCACTTACTGCGTCGCTGTGGGTCCAAGCCTATAAATAATTAAGGGATGTGAGGCTGCATCTCACACAGTGACGAATTATCATCCCGTTAAGTGGCATGACTAAGCTGTCTTAAAGCGGAAACTGCTGTCTCAGTTCTGCGCTTAACATAAGGGATGGAACCAGCAAAATAACGTAACGGACGCCTGATTTCCACAGCCTCCAGGCGAATCTGTTCAGGTTTAATAAATACGCTAAAGATAATTACAGAACACTCAGCAAAAAATCAATCGCCTTTATACCTCGCATTCATAGACTTCAAAAAGTCTTCGACTCTATAAACAGAGAAAACATATGGGTAATATTAAAAAATAGGGGAGTACCACAGAAATTAATTAACTTAATCAAAGAAAGTTATAACCAAAACCAGTTAAACATGAAGAAAATCTATCCCAAGAATTCGAAACAGAAGTGGGTGTGAAACGGGGGTGTATACTTTCGCCACTGTTATTTATAGTATTCTTAGATGAAGTCATAAATCGATGTTTAAGGAACATACGTACTACAGATCTGGTGACCCAATAGGATAAGCAATAAAGACCTGTGGCAACACACGGTAGAGGAGTAAATAGGCACGCATATAAAGAGAAGGAAGTTTAGATGGCTGGCACACACAGTGAGGAAAGAGAGATACGAAATTCCCAGAATCCCCAGATAGGAAAAGAAGACCAGGACGCCCTAAAGAAACGTTATCCAAGAAGACTCAGCAGGAGGCTAAGATATTATTCGCAGAAATGGGCTGGCAGGCAAAGGATAGAAACAAATGGAAACAATTTACTGCAACTCTATGTCGCAGCCGGGAATAATGGGCTTACTACTACTAATGTGTGACTTTAGTACCCTAAATCTATAAAGCAGTTTACAGCTCGCTTAATGTCTTAGAATTAAATAATTTTCTGTCTGACAAACAATGGCATCGTAGGTTGCAAAAATTTGTAAAGATAAATCTGCTGTTAATTGTGCATATTCCGGTCTATACATAAAATGTTCTATTCACCTCGTCGGGTTAGAGCCCGCGGGCCATAAACGCCTTCTTAAGCTCTTGATACATAAATAAGTATTGTTACCGTAATCCAATAGCCTGTTAATTTAATTCTAACTGAAGAACGTCTTAATTACGAATTGTGAATAGAGGATGTCCCATAATTTTTCGTCAGATTTATTTTAAAAGATAATTCATCAATAAGACAGGTTTTATTATATATTTGTACAAATTATATTTACTTAATAAACTGTTTACAACAACATTTAATAATAGTATATTGAGCTATTCGTTTTAAATTTTTTAAACAATCTGCAATTAGTTATTTTTTACAGGAATCGGGCACCTTTTTGGGAATCATTCTTATAAATCCTTTTGAAAGAATTCAGATTCATTGCTTTTTGCTTACACCTCCCATACTGCTGCTTCACCAGGGCCCAGTATCTTTTGATTCCTCGTGTGGCTGAGACATTGGGAGGATTTCTTTCCTTAGGTACACCAAAAAATACCCTCTCCTCTTTTTACTTGTTACCTTATAATTTTAGTAATGGTTACTAGAGAAATCCAGTTAATAATAATCAATATTAACAATACGAGGGGATTAGCCCCGGATCCTGCAGTTTATCCAAGAAAAATATCTGCACTACAATATACGGAATAGCAGCTATTGAAAGCTGAAAGTGGATCTAAGTTTTTAGTACGAAAACTGATATCGTTAAAAAGTGGAAAAATTCTAATAATGGAGTCTTATTTTGAGAACGATTCCCGAGCGCGAGATAACAGTGATAGTCGGCGACTTTAATGCCAAAGTGGGATCCGTCCTTCAAGAAGAGGGCTATCGACAACCTGTAGGTAGATATGGCCTAGGAGAGCGAAATAATCGAGGAGAAAGGCTGATAAACTTCTGTGCAGATAATAGGTTAATTGTGGCAAATACAATGTTTCAACACCACCCTCGACATCTGTATACGTGGAGATCACCCGGAGAAAAATTTCGAAACCAGATCGACTACATCCTTATCAGGTCTAGATGGAGAAGCTCTTTGAAAGACGTAAAAACGCATCCAGGTGCTGATTGTGGAACTGACCACCAACTGCTGGTAGCCGAGATTCGCCTCAAACTAAAATGCCCCCCACCACACACCCCACAGAGAAATCGTTGGTACCTGCATAATAATGAAAATTTTAGAATGCGGGCACAGGAAACTGTCAGAGCTATATCAGAGGAAAACATGAACCATCTTGGCGCAAACGATCTATGGGAGAAGATGAAACAACATCTGAATGCCGCCGCCAGAGAGTCAGAAGAAGAACATACTCCTAAACCACCTGACAAACGCAAACCATGGATATCGGATACAACTTGGGAAATTATTAACAATAGAAAATGTATGAAAGTCCAAGGTCTGACCCAAGACAACAGCAGAGCCTACAATGAATACTGTAAACTTATTAAAAGAGAATGCCGCAGAGATAAAAACTCCTACATCAACAACATATGCAAAGAGATAGAAGCTCATTCGAATAGAAACGAAACAAAAGATCTGTTCCAGAAAGTTCGTATGCTTACTCGTGAGTTTAAACCCAAGACATTTACTATAGACGACGAAGGAGGCCAGCCCATAACTACTTTCGAAGACATCCTCGAACGCTGGAGACAATATTGTCAAAATCTCATGAAAGGAGAAGCAAATGCCGAAATTAACACCCACAACTTGGAAAACATAGAGCATGAGCCAGATATTATTAAAGCAGAAATAACTGCTGCTATTAAGGCCCTCAAAAGCAGTAAAGCACCTGGGTCTGATGCAATTGTATCAGAAATGATAAAAGCTGCCGGACAGCCAGGAATTGATACCTATCCTACATATCATATGTAAAAAGGTATGGCACTCGGGAATATGGCCTGATGACTGGGTAAAATCCATATTCTTACCAATCCACAAGAAAGGAGCAAAAACCAATTGTAGCAACTATAGAACAATTGCTCTGATCTCTCACGCGAGTAAAGTGTTATTATGGATTATCAACGAGAGACTGAAATCATTCATCCATTCACAAATCCCAGAAGAACAGGCTGGATTTATGCCTGGCAAAGGCACAAGGGAACAAATCCTAAACATCCGTCAGATTATTGAAAAACTGAGAGAATTCAACACACCTGGTTATCTCTGCTTCCTGGACTACCGGAAAGCATTTGACTGCGTTAAGTGGAGTAAACTCTGGGACATCATGACAACAATTGGCGTACCCCCACATCTAACTTCCTTAATCCATAACCTCTACTCCTCCAACGAAGCCCAAGTCAGAGTGGGACAACAGTTAACAGGACCTTTTAAGGTTGGAAAAGGAGTGAGACAAGGTTGTATCATCTCACCAATTTTGTTCAATATCTACGGAGAATGGATAATACGCACAGCTGTGGGAGGATGGGATGGTGGAATCTCTATCGGCGGAAGAAAAATCTCAAATTTGAGATACGCAGACGACACGACACTACTGGCAGCATCCGAAGAGGAAATTATGGAGCTCCTGAGGCGAATAAAAATGACAAGTGAAGAATTTGGACTCGAAATAAATGCGACAAAAAGCAAAATATTAGTTGTTGACAGAGCAAATGAAAATCGAAACAATTACAAAAGCATTAACGGGATCGAGGTCGTAGAAAATCTAATATACTTAGGTGCTCGAATAACTAGCACCGGCGACTGCGAAGGCGAAATTCGACGAAGAATCACACTTGCCAAGACGGCACTAGCCAAGCTGACACGCATATGGAAGGATAGAGGAATATCGAAATCCACTAAATTACGACTTGTTCGATCTCTAGTTTTCCCTATAATGGCGTATGCCTCAGAGAGCTGGACCATCAAGGCAGCAGATAGACGCCGTATTGACGCCTTTGAGATGTTTTGTTGGCGGAGAATGCTAAGGGTGTCGTGGACTGAAAAACGTACAAATATCTCAATCTTAAAAGAACTAAATATCAACGAAAGACTAAGTACCTCCATAAATAAATCCATATTGAGATACTTTGGCCATATTATGCGACGAGGTGATGATGCTCTTGAGAGACTTATCGTCCAAGGTACGATAGAAGGCAAAAGACCGAGGGGTCGTTCGCCTTCCCGATACATAGACCAGATAAAGAAGCTGACCAGTTCCTCAGCCCACGAATGCACACACAATGCAATGGACAGAGACTTATGGAGAAACAAAGTAAATAACTGTCCAACATAGATGCTGTCACGATGCCCGGATACGGGCGTATCGAACAAGAAGAAGATTTTGTGAATGATCCAGTTCAAGTGCCGGGATTAAAGTTTTATCATTGTTCAGATAAAACAGCATGTAAACAAGAAATTAAAGTTAAGGTGAATTTTCAAAAAAGTATTTAGTGTGGCAGGCTCTAAGCAGTGAAGATAGACGTTCAGATTCATTCGTGTGCACGAGTGCATTAAAGTACGGTTGATTCCATTTATAAAAAAGTATTATAAAACAGAAGATATCATATTCTGGCCAAACAAAGCCACATGCCATTATATCTCAGCAGTTTTAGAAACTTTAAAAGTCGAGGGTATTTATGTAGTACCTAAGGAGAGAAATCCTCCTAATGTCTCAGCTACACGAGGAATCACAAGATACTGGGCACTGGTGAAGCAGCAATATGGAAGGCGTAAACAAAAAGCAATGAATCTGAATTCTTTCAAAAGGATTTATACGAATGATTACCAAAAGGTGCCCGATTCCTGTGTAAAATCACTAATTGCAGATTGTTTAGAAAACTTAAAACGAATAGCTCAATATATTACTAAGTAAATGTTTTGATTTCTGCGCTTCTTTCGTTGCTTTTTCTGTACATTATCTTTTACCTCTTCTGATGTGTTTTTAAATTTCTAGCTCAATTTTGTTGTATTCCTTTTGGATCTATTGTCTTCTGTCTTTGTTGTGTTCTTGTAACTTTTGCAGCTCTAATCTTCTTCTTTTATCAATCATACTCCATGTCTGATCGCTAATCCATGGTTTTCTGTGTAGTTTTTCAAGCCCAATACCGTTTTACCGGTTTCTAAGAGTGCATTTTTGCATCTTTTCCATATGTTCTCTATCGGTTTGTTATAAACTATGGTGTTTAATCTCAAATTAAACAGGTTTAAATTCTTCTCCTTAGCATAGAATTTCGGCTTAGACCGCGTAGTATTTGTATATGAACGTCCAGCATTTTCTGGCTTAATGTGCCTTGCACCTTGTGAAGTCGAGCAAAAACCCGCGCGATGGCCATGCTCTCTGGTGGCTCGTGTTGTTTGAGTATCTAGAGAACGGGGATACTTAGGCAGATTTGGCCGTTTTGCTGTTTGTGCATCCATATTCACTAACGTTTCGCAAGACCTTGCAGCTTGCATCATCAGAGTGAAAGTCTCACTAAGAACCGAAGGTCGGTGTGGAGCTATTTATAGTCCTCTGTGCCAGGCGAGCGGCGTGGTGTAACGCTGGTTGGTCATCCGAGTGCAACGTAAATCGTGGGGCGTGGCCGTATGACGCACAGTGGTTGTAATGCTTTAGATCGTGTATCACAGGGGTCCACGTTTTACTAAGTTTAAAACCATTTTCCCTGTTGATATTATTTGGATGTTTTTCTATTTCTATGGCTTCACGTATCACTCGCGAGAAGTAATGAGATATTCTGGCAAGTACTCTGGCCTGCTCAAATTCTAGAGTGTGCCCATTTGTAAATGTATGCTCAGCTACTGCTGATTTTGTGATGCGTTTGTGTTTGCAATCGCCTTTATGTTCTTGGAGTCTTAGATCAACGGAACGACCAGTCTGTCCAATGTAACTCGAGCCGCAAGAACAAGGAATGCGATATACGCCAGCGGTTTTTAAACTTGGAATCTTGTCTTTTACCGATCTGAAGCCGTTACCCAAGGTTTCCTTCCTCGTGAACACAGTTTTGATGTTGCATCGTTGCAGGACACGTCCTATCTTATCAGTCGAGCCTTTAACGTAAGGTAAAAATGCTAAGCCTTCCAGAGGTGGAGATTCTTCTTTAGTTCTAGTTCTTTAGTTAAGAACATTTACATCCCCAGAGTTACCAGCATCCGAAGAGGAAAACAACATCTGCCAACCCACCTAGGTACCAGAAAATTGCAAATAATATGGAGGAATTCAACCAGTTAGCTGTCACACGAGAAGAATCCGGGAAAATAACGCAGGTGGTTTCCAATAATTAAAGGACATCGAATTCGAAATTTACAGCTTCGAATTCAAAAGTTCAAACAAGCCATGCTCAATGCTGAAGAAATAGCAGAGAGAGGAAAATCTGGAAACCACGCCAACATACAAAGGGAGTTGAGAAATGTTTGTAACACCCTGTACATTGTTTATGCCCCCTCCTTGCTATGTATTGGCGTCACCCCGTCTAACTCAGATTTGCGACAGCTGTGAACCGTGCAACACGTTTGCAGTAAGGGGTCCAAATTTTATTTCTATATTACGCTAAATAAACGGCCTTTTTGCGTCAAATTAGTGTATTATTCCATACAGTCCATTGAAGTTACATTTGGTTCATGCGAGCCAAATTTCGAACAGAATAGTGCAAAGTTATAAATCGTTCCGATATTCAATTCCATTCCCTGTGGGTGCGACAAGGAGGGCAACACGCATCACAGCGCTACATCTTCAAGTGCAAGTGCACCGAGACACCCCGAGACCGGTTCTCGAGCTGCAACAAGCGACCACGTGCGCCGGAAACGGCCACCTGCATATTGTGAGTTCCATTTTTACAATTTCCTTTGTTGTTCACCGCTTAACTGTATTTAGCATTTGTGCAAAGCTTTATTCGCATAATATATGCTTGTAATTATTCTCAATAATTTAATAATTAACAAATTGCCAGTCGAGATTTTCTCACCGCAAATATTAGCAAAATTAAACAGAGGTTCTATATTTCGCTCGTAATTAAAAACAATATTTGATTGCTATACGATATTTGGTAGAATGGAGGAATTAATTCATTCCCGAGGGATTTTAAAGGGTAAATTAACGCGATTTCGTACTTTTGTTAACAAGCTATTAGATATTGACGAGAATATTACTGCAATGCAAGTTGAAGGATTAGAAGCAAGGCTAAACGTAGCCAACGGTCTGTTGCCTGAATTCGAAGAAATTCAAAACAAAATAGAGCAAGCTAGCAATGCACCAGATGGGGAGGTTACTCCAGACGCTGACGAATACCGTCAAGCGTTTGAGGATTCCTACTTTGATGCAATTGCTGATGCAAAAGTTTTAATAAACACATACCGAAGTAATTCATTTCCGCGCGAGTGTAGTTTGCATTCTAACGGTTCTAGCGTAGCTTCTGCAAATTCTAGCACCCCATTTATAAAACTCCCTACTATAAATCTGCCAAAGTATAATGGCGATATTTCAGATTGGCTTGAATTCAGAGAAATCTTTAAAAATCTTATACACGATAATAAGTCGATTACTGATATTCAAAGGTTGCACTACTTAAAGGCCAGCCTTAGTGGTCAAGCGTCAGAAATAATCAAATCTTTAGAATTTACTGCTGCCAACTACCAAGTAGCTTGGGGTAGTATTTGTGCTAGGTATAATAACCCTAGAATGCTAGTTTATAATCATTTGAAAACTATTTTTGATCTCGAGCCATTATCCAAGGAATCGGCTCAAAAGTTAAGAAAGGTAAATGACACACTTTTCAAGCATATCACTGCGCTAAAATCCTTAGCCTCAGACCAAGCTCTGCTAGAAACATTTATAATTTTCATAATTTCAAAGAAACTTGATTCCAAAACAGCCCGCGAGTGGGAGTCCTTGAAAAGAAGTTCCAATACAGAGCTGCCTACTCTTGAGGAGTTCAAAGATTTTCTCAAAGACACTGCGGATGTTTTAGAAACCCTAGAAGCCAAGCAGGAAAAATATGTTCCTGAAAAATCCAAGGCACATTCAAAGTCCTTTGTTTCGAGTAATCCCACATGTTTATTTTGTAACAAATTCCATTCTCTAGCAAAATGTGATGATTTTCAAAAACTTACTGCACATAAGGCAAAAGAGCTCAAGGTATGCCTGAATTGCCTATCCAAGGGTCACTTTTCATATAAATGTACTTCCCAATACACATGTAGGAAATGTAAGGGAAGGCATCATACTCTCTTGCATGAGGACCCGCTTACAGTAGCTTCGGTACAACCAGGACCTGCAAAGGATGCAGAAATTCCTGTTGAACCAAGCAAGATCACTTCAGCATTTTGTTCCAACGAAGTTCAAACGCTGCTACCCATTGCTTCTGCGCAGATCCTTGATTCTGCCGGAACTCCACACTCTGTTCGAATCCTGTTGGATTCAGGGTCTCAGTCTAACTTCATTACTTCAGGTCTTTCTAAAAAGCTAAATCTGCGAGTCAATGATGCAAATGTTATTGTTTCAGGGTTAAGTAAAGTCACTTCCCACGTTCATTTGAGATGTGATGTCGAGCTGTTAGCACATCACACACAATTCACTATAGCAGTCTCATGTCTTGTTATAGACCAGATTAGCGGCGTCATGCCCGGTTTTCGCGTTGATCGCACCAAGTACAGGATCCCAGACAACATCAAATTGTCTGACCCTTCCTTTAATGTCCCTGGCGAAATTGACATTTTGTTAGGTGCTCCAGTCTTCTGGAAGCTCTTGTGTATAGGGCAAATCTCTTTAGGCCCAAATCTTCCAATCCTCAAAAAAACACGTTTTGGATGGGTAATTTCCGGTCCAACCAGTACCAGCTTGGTAAGCCAAAGCCAAAGCCATTGCAATGTTAGTTGCCTCGAAGACACCCCAGATTCACTTACGAGATTTTGGGAACTCGAGCACTACCCAATCGAGAAAGTTTTCTCAAAGGAGGAAAACGCCTGCGAGGCTCATTTCGTTCAAAATACCCGTCGGGACGCCGAGGGTAGATTTATATTTTCAATCCCCTTCAAGAGCCCTGCGACTGTATTGGGTGATTCATTTCAAACAGCTCGTAAACGATTTCAATCACTTGAGAAGAAACTACAGTCAAACCTAGTTTTCTCAGAAAGATACATCGCCTTCATGAAGGAGTACGAGGACCTTGGCCACATGTCCGTAGCCAATCCCACTTCTTCAGAAATTTCATATTATCTCCCCCACCACGGAGTACTCAAAGAGGAGAGCCTTACTACTAAGCTCAGAGTAGTCTTCAATGGTTCTACGGTTACTTCTACAGGGCATTCATTGAATAGTATACAGATGGTTGGCCCGACCATACAACAAGATCTATTTTCGATCCTTGTTAGATTTCGCAAGCATTTCTATGCAATATCCGTAGACATCGAAAAAATATACAGGCAGGTGCAAGTAGAACCTAGCCAGCGCATTCTCCAGCGCATCCTGTGGCGATCTAGTACCAGAGAATCACTTCAAACTTACAATTTGAATAGTGTCACATATGGAACTGCCTCAGCCAGTTTCCTTTCAATTCGTTGTTTAACCCAACTAGGCATTGAATGTGAAGATTCATTACCCGAAATCGCCAAAATAATAAAGGAAGATTTCTACGTTGACGACCTGCTCACAGGCGCTGACACCCTAGATCAAGCACGTCACATTTTTTCAAGTCTTCTCAATGTCCTTAGGTCAGGTTGTTTTAAATTGCGCAAGTGGATCTCTAACGACCCAGCAGTCCTCAGTGATATTCACCAAGCTGATATTCACCCAGGTGTTCTTGAGTTTGGCTCCCATGAGCACACAAACACGTTAGGTCTAGTCTGGCATTTTCCCACTGACCAGTTAATGTATTCAATACCAAATTCCTCTTGTGGAAGGATGACCAAACGTATCATTCTCTCAGAAATATCACAAATATTTGATCCTTTAGGTCTTCTCACGCCATGCATTATTAATGTAAAAATTCTTTTGCAACAGTTATGGATGGAAAAGCTGTCTTGGGATGATCAAGTTCCTAACAGTATCCAAGATAAATGGAGTTCATATCGCAACGAGCTCACACTCCTCAATGATCTAAAAATTCCTCGTCACGTTCTTTGCAAAGAATTCACAGAGGTAGAACTACATGGCTTCTGCGATGCTTCTAATAATGCATATGGCGCATGCATTTACTTGCGTTCAAAGAACCATATCAATCAAATTCACGTATCACTTCTTTGTGCGAAATCCCAAGTTGCACCACTGAAACCCATCACAATTCCGAAACTTGAGCTCTGTGGAGCCGTTCTTCTTGTCAAACTCTCAGACCTAGTTCTGAAGGCATTAAATCTAACCATAAGTCGTTGTATTCTGTGGACAGATTCTACTATTGTCATAGGGTGGTTGAAGACAATCCCCAACCTCCTGAAACCCTTTGTTTGCAACAGAGTTGCCGATGTTCAACAGCTCACATCTCATGCTACGTGGAGGCACGTTTCCACCAAGTCTAACCCAGCTGATCTGCTTTCCAGGGGTGTTTCCCCACGACAGTTAAAGGAGTCTAGCATTTGGTGGAATGGCCCCACCTTTCTTCTCAAGGATGAGGATTCATGGCCAATTTCAAACGCCTCAAATCCAAACCTACCAGATCTAAAACAGAAACCACAGTGCCTGTCATCGGCGGTTTCTACACTTCAATTTCCATTTAATACATTTTCCAATCTCACTAGATTACAAAGAATAATAGCGTATTGCCTACGGTTTCGAAGCAATTGCTTCATGCTTAAGGTCGAACGTGCCATTGGGTACCGTAGTCCAAAGGAGCTGCAAGAAGCACTCTTATCTTTAGTCAAGATTTCTCAAACCGAGTCCTTTCCTGAAGAGCTCAAGCAGCTTAGTAGGTCCGAATCTGTGAAGAATTGCAGTTCATTAAAAAGGCTAAACCCATTTTTGGACTCGAACGGAATCATTCGAGTCGGAGGTAGACTCAGAAATTCCCAGATTTCATTTAATAAAAAATTCCCGATGGTAGTTTCAGGAAAGCACCATCTTGCTAAACTCATTGTTTCTCGGGAGCACATTCGATTGCTCCACGCTGGACTCCAGCTATTGCTCTCGACCCTAAGAGAGAGCTTCTTGATCGTTTCAGCCAGGAATCTCGTTAAACAAGTTGTACACCAATGCTTAAGGTGTTACCGATTTTCACCTAAACTCACTGAGCCGATTATGGGCAATCTTCCTGGGTCACGAACTGAACCATCACCCCCTTTCTATGTAACCGGAGTCGACTATGCCGGCCCCATAACGGTCAAAGACCGAAAAGGTCGCGGTTGTAAAACCAACAAGGCGTATTTATGCCTTTTCATATGTTTTTCCACAAAGGCAGTGCACCTCGAACTGGTCACTGACCTCACAACAGCGTGTTTCATACTTGCTCTTAGGCGATTTATAGGCCGAAGAGGCAAACCTGCCCATATTTACTCGGACAATGGGACAAATTTTGTAGGAGCTAATTCCGAGCTCCTCGAATTAGGCATGCTTCTTAAAGAACAGAATGTTGCTATTGCTCAGTACGCCATTAGTGAGGGAATCAGCTGGCATTTTATTCCCGTGCACAGCCCACACTTTGGTGGACTGTGGGAGGCAGGCATAAAGTCCTCTAAACACCATTTAAAACGTGTAACAGGTAATGCGCTTCTTACTTATGAAGAGCTTTGCACCTTGCTAATACAAATTGAAGCAATCCTCAATTCCCGTCCGTTATCCCCTCTATCGTCAGACCCCAACGACCTAGAGCCGCTAACGCCTGCTCACTTCTTGGTTGGTCGACCTCTGGTATCAGCTCCAGATCCCGATGTACAAGAGGTCCCCTATTCACGATTGTCAACGTACCAGAGAATTCAAAAGCTCCAGCAGCATATGTGGTCACGTTGGAGTAAGGAGTATTTGTCAGAACTCCAGCAACGTTCAAAATGGAATTCGCACCATTCCGATCTAGTTGAGGGGTCCTTGGTTGTTTAATCTTGTCTTTAACAGATTAACCAGATATAAATTTATAATTATTCATTTAAATTTTACGAAACATTCTAAAAGTTAAAAGCCACCAAAAACGCAATATTGCATTATGCAAGCGCGGCGACCTACTCACAGTCAAGTTTAAACACCTCGCAGTCGCCGTTCAGCATTTTTACACGGCTTCGCGTACACAATTACGCAAGGCCGTGACAAGGTTTAAAAGCCTACAATCGCAGCTCAGCATAAAAGACGCTCGAGTTCATGGAGTCCATATCATATCACGGAAGCAAAACCGCTGAGTATTGTTTTGCAAGACTAGTAAATTAACCTACTGAATATAATACATTGCACCTGTTATTAGAAATGAACTTTGTATATTACTATGATCTAAGCAAATTTGTTTGTATATATAGAACAATTATTTTTGTAATAAACGAGTCTGCATTTACTTGTTAGATTCACTTACTGCGTCGCTGTGGGTCCAAGCCTATAAATAATTAAGGGATGTGAGGCTGCATCTCACACAGTGACGAATTATCATCCCGTTAAGTGGCATGACTAAGCTGTCTTAAAGCGGAAACTGCTGTCTCAGTTCTGCGCTTAACATAAGGGATGGAACCAGCAAAATAACGTAACGGACGCCTGATTTCTACAGCCTCCAGGCGAATCTGTTCATTGGTATTGGTTAAAGAGGACAACGCACCTCCCCTTCAATGGAGATTAGGACGCATCGTTCAACTCTACCCTGGAAAAGATGGAGTCAACAGAGTGGCCTCCGTCCGTACGTCCAACGGCATCATACGTCGTTCCTTCGCTAAGCTTTGCCCCCTTCCCATGAGGAACACCGCGGTGTAAGTGAGAGTGAAGTGAAGGGCCTTTTTTTGTGTATTTGGGCGTTTGTGCGGCTAGAGACTGTTAGCATTAAAATTAGATTTCTTGTTTATGTCATACAAATATGTAAATATTGTTTCTCATTGAAAGTTATACTTTCAAGGCCGGCGGCATGTTGAGAAATGTTTGTAACACCCTGTACATTGTTTATGCCCCCTCCTTGCTATGTATTGGCGTCACCCCGTCTAACTCAGATTTGCGACAGCTGTGAACCGTGCAACACGTTTGCAGTAAGGGGTCCAAATTTCATGTTTATATTACACTGAATAAACGGCCTTTTTGCGTCAAATTAGTGTATTATTCCATACAGTCCATTGAAGTTACAAAGGGAGTTGAAAAAAAATTGATATAGTGTGTCAGAGATGGATGAAAAAGTTTTTTGTTACGAAATGGACTCAGAAGAAACATACTTTAATACGGAGTACCCTACGTTAGAAAAAAGGTATAAACAATTATTTAATTTATTACAAACACCAGCCAGGACCGAACATGGAGCAGCAATTTTAAGGGCAATTGAAGTTCGCAACGCTTCCGAAACTAGGAAGCAAGAAGCCACGTTCGAAGATCCTGAGCAAAAACGTCGGATTCGAAAATTATAAATTCGAATTCGAAAGTTCAAAGAAGCCATGCTCAATGCTGAACAAACAGCTGAGGCACAAGAATCTCGAAACTACACTATCACGCAAATGGGACTGAAGAAACTTTGGGATAGCGTGTCAGAGATGGATAAAGAAGTCCTTCTTTACGAGGTGGACTTAGAACAAACCTACTTTAGTTCTGAGTACGCTACGTTAAAACAAAGGTATGAACAATTAATTTATTTTTTCTATAGCATATGTTAAAGTGTGCTTTTATCAACTCAAAACAAAAGGTCAAGTTTTACTTTAACAGCAAGGGTAGATAAAGTAGCACTTTAACATCAAGGATAGATAAAGTAATTTAATTTTCTAACTTTTGTTTAAATTAAATATGACAGCTTTCTTATTATCGTAGCAACCCAATCTAGCTACTGACATTTTGAAATGTCATTATTTTCTTTTGAAATTGTGAAATTTCTTGCTATAGAAAAAAATATTGTATTATACACGACGATAAAGTTATTTCTATCCACTCTTGAATCATTAACGTCTCGACTTCGTCTCGACGTTAAACGATTCACTTGTGGATAAAATTTAACTTTATCGTCTTGTATAATAAATTACTATTATTACAATCACCAACCAGGAGCAAACATGCTGCAGCCATTTCTCTCCCTCAAGTTAAAATCCCCGTCCACGGGGAAAAACAAACAATCCAGCAGGTAGAGCAACTATCTATATTTAACAACCGATTTTACAGCGGAAGAACGAACGATAGCAGCTGCCAATATAAAGAAAACGGGAGTTGAACGTCCAGCTATCATCGAACATGAAAAAATAGCACCTTCTCCTCTACAAGAAAATTACCAAGTGCATGGAGTTCCCAAATTCCCCAATCACGAAGTCTTCATTAATAAAGTCGGTGGACACAAAGAAAAGGAAATTGCAGGCCACGAACAAATCATTGGAAATCCTCCACATGCTTCTAAAGCAGCTCCTAGCGGTGGATAAAACCGAGAAATCGCAGCAGTAACTGCAGCAAACGAGAAACCCTCTGAGTTCACTAAAAACTTGCGGTGGAGGGTAGAACCATGAAATGGCAGCCAGAAATTCAGAAACTGAAAAATCCGATACCAAGCACTTCTCGCCCAGTGGAGGATGGAATCAGGAAATGGCAGCAAGAAGTTCAGAAAACAATAAACACGATGCTAAGCACCTAGCCCTTAGTGGAGGATGGAATCAAGAAGACGGCTTATCAAAATCTACAGGGATAGAAATCCAGTTCGAGAGAAGGAAGATTGAAGAAGGCTTTAATGCCGTGGTCAACATCGTAGACAGCTTTGACAGGGTGTGCGAGTCTGCTAGGGAATTGTCCGAAGACACACGATGTGGAACACCGATGCGGCACCCCCACAGCAAGAGTGGCATTAATTGTCGTATTCACCCATGTAAGGCGGGAGTACGCAGTGTCAACTCAATTGTTTGTCTCCAAAGGAAAAGGCAGCAGATGGACGTTCGTCGTTAGCAAACCAACGCGCTCTTCAATCGCCTACAGTGAAGAACTTCCAGTCAATACAATAAGTGTCATTCAAACGACAGAAATCAATCACGACAAAAAACTTAAAATTCTGGCAGGATGTTCCAAACCAATTAGCATCAAATTCAACGACACAGTAACCCAAAATTATTTTACAGAAATAGCAGAGGAGCCAGTGTTAAAGCAATCAGACCACATCGAGGATCTACAGGCTTCTCGGTTGGACCTCTAAAAGCATGTGAAGGAAGTAGCATGGAGAGCCATCCGACATCGCTCCTACCTCTCTAGCGGATAACCATCAGCATCTTGGGAGCCGCTACTATAAGTGTAGTTTATTAACAAGAAATGTGGTTACGAAGACATTTTCCTTTCTTTTGTTATTCTTAATATGGAGTTTGGCAATACGTTTAATCTCAAATTAAACAGGTTTAAATTTCATTTCCAAATTTAAGAAATACAGTTCAATAGGTTTAAAAATGCAAATTTAATTTCATATGCTTTTCTTCTGGAAGTTTAAAATGTCACAACTGCAAGTTAGCAACCTTGCTTAATGCATGTACGAACGATCTAGTAATACGAGTACGAGTTCACTGTAACATAAATGCATATATCGCGGAAATAAGCTTGCTTAAGCGCTGACTGTTGTTATGACAGCGACCAAGTAAGAATAAACACTGCACTTTGAAATAATGCAATTTTAGAAGTAAGCAAATGTATCTGTATATATTGAGATGATATTGACCCTCTACTCAACTCTGCTTGCAGCACAAATAAAAAAGCCAGTCAGATAGCACAGAGTTGGGGTAGTTCATACAACTGCAAGATTTAACGTATAAATTTCAATCTGTAATTACATTTGCAAAGCAATGCCAGCAGTAATGAAATGATTTAAGTACAAAAGGCAAAGGGCAGAGCTCGTTTTTCATATATTGGAGTCGATAATTTTAAATTAGCTAAAAATAAGTGGTTTGTGCAAAATTAAAGCCAAACCAAATAAATAGAACTGTCGCAGAAAGGTTTATAATATGTGCGTGTTATATGAAGCGTAGATGTCAGAATAATTAAATAGGATATGTTTATGAGCATTTTAAATAAAGGCAAACGATGCAGAATTATTATAATACGTTGCAAAGAGCATAAAACAGACAGAACATGGCAATTGTAATATTAGACAGCAATATTTGAAAATCTGGAAAAATAGACAGTGGATAAAATAGAAGGAAAAGGACACACAACAGGATGTGAAACAAAATTGGTCATGGAAATGGACTATTTAAAAAAAACAAGTCAGTATAATTACGCGAGAGTGAAAAGACAATCTAAATAATACAAAGTGAGTGGCGCTATGAGACAGTTAATATAAAATTACAAAGACAATATTTTAGAATTAGAAATTTTGTAAATAATTTTAGCTATAAGGAATATTAGTTAAGAAGGTTATTGTATTGAACTTGGTCTCTATCCGTTTTTGTAGTTTAGATAGGCATTTGTTATTAACGACCAGCAGCGAAAAACATTTGAATAAAATTAATTATTGACACACAGTTTTTGGTCTCTCATTTAAGTGCAGTTTTAATATAAAAATACTTAATTTATAATAATAGAAAGTACACCATTGTGTAGAGATTTTACCATTTCACCAGTGAACGTGTGGGTAGCAAATTCCAACACATAAAAATAATATCCTTCGCTACCAACTTCCGAAGATTTCGGCAGGAACCAGTGCAGATTACGATCATCAGTTACGGGCACAATTGAGTTTCTGAGCCCGAGATTTTAACGTCAGCATAGCCGCCCAGCGTGTAGGAAGCCATCACAGCAGTCACAGCATCCCAGGGGTCCAGCTTCAGGCAGAGATCATCAGGAGACGCTGTCCGAACGAGTTACCGCAGCACTGCAGAAAACTCAGGTTAGATTGCGATCAAAGTATCGGCGTTAGTAACCGGAAAGTTACCATTAGATTAAGAGTACGTCTTACGGAAGCCAGATGCAGGCAGATTAAAGCATCTATTAAAAATGAATATCCAGTAATTGCATAAAATCCAGATTTGAGGTTAAGAAAATCAATTGCATGTTTGTCGTCGTTTAACAATCAAGTGGAAGTTTTGCCTGCAAACAAAAGATAGATTAATGCCATCGAAGACGCGAGAATTCAAAAATTACCTTATCGAATGCTCATAAAACTCCTTTTGTTAAATTTAAAATCACAAAACGCGAACCACAACAATAAACCGATTTGTGTAAGAATTTTAACAGCGCAGCCAAGTAGCGTCTGCGCGATTGAAGTAAATTTACAGCCCAGTGGCGTATCACACGAATTTTAATATTAACGAACCGGGGAACCCAACTCTGAGTAATGAGTTTTTCTTGTCTACCGAGCTAGCCTTCTGTAATATTAAATTTCAGATGAATGAAATACAATAAAGGGCATAATACTGTTTATTTGTAAGTAGTTAACGAATCCAGTTAAAACAGAATTATTTTTGGTCAGTCTAACATTTGAATTAAATAAATGTAATTAAGGTAGTTGTAATTACAATTCAAATTATTACGATATTATATCACATTACATTACCTTTACAATATAGACCAATATTTTTATAATAAAAATAATCGGCATTAAGTGTTTGATTCATTAACATCGAGGTGCTAGCCTTCCAGGCCTAAAATTTTGGCTGCACTTCAGGGTAGTTACCAAATTATAACGTTGCTCTGAGTGGCCTGACTACTTTATCTTAAAACACGGCTTGAAGTCTCAACCGTGTGCTCAGCGCAATTAACGGAAAGCTATCCAGCCTCCAGGCAATTCTCTTCATATGGGAAGGCATTTCTCTCTCTCAAGGCTTGCCTATATTTTTGCCTAATTTGTTCATTATTAGCTTTTCTGGTATCGTAAATCTGTTGCTCGGATGTTTGATATTTTGCCTTTTTTCCATGTTTAGATTTTACTTAGCTATAAGTAGATTGTGGTCTAATCTTATGTCTGATCCTCTCTGGTTGAAAGTATTTCACTACATTTTAGTGGTTTTTTGTTCGATGCATATGTGGTCAATCTGACTTTCGGTCTTACTATGTGGAGACATCCATGTGACCTTATGGCAGGTTTTGCGTGTCAATATTGTATCTCCTATTTTAAGGTTGTAAATTCCGCATAATTCTAACAGCAATTCACCGTTTTCATTGCGTTTGCCAATCCCTGCTCCTTACATTTCATTTTCATATCCCTTGTTTTCTAATCCTACTTTAGTGTCAAGATCTCCCATCAAAATTGTTTTGTCATCTTTAGGAATACTTCTTATTAGCCTGTTTAGTTTAGTGTATAACATTTTCTTGTCTTCATATTTGGATACTTCAGTGGGTGCATAACATTGTATAATTTTCATTCTCCTGCTTTTTGTTTTTATCCTTATTCTAATTGGTCTCTCATATATTGGCTCCCATTTAATAAGAGACTGATTTGCTCGTTGGTTTAATACAAAGCCTACTCCGCACCTCCCCATAAGAAAATAATAATATTTAAATGGAATTGGATTAAGTAACAAACGACTTCCGGGATTGGACTGTGTCATGATTGAGATCGAAGAACTCAACGTTTCGCCCACTTTCGTAAGGGGCTTCGTCAGGAGGAAAAAAGCAAAAGAGCACGGTAACTCAACGTGTTAAGCACGCCAGAGGCGAAACTCTTTGCAAGGGAAGGGACAGAAGAGCACGGTAACTCAACTTGTGAACCACGTCAGAGGCGAAACTCGACTGACTATCACAAAATATAGCCTATGTTATATCTCTAAGCCAAATTTCATAAACTTCTCAAGCAAATTAATTAGAAGATGACACATTAACGCATTTTAATTTTACATTTATCATAATAAAACATTTCCTAGTCCAACAAAACCACTACTTTTGGGTTCTTCGTCCAAAATTACACAATTGCATGTATTTTGTTCATGCAATAACGTTGGAACTGTTTCTCAAATTAAATTTAAAGTTCTAGGTGTTCCTTCTATATTTAAGTCACATGTCATACAAAGCATGATTTAAATCTAGAGTTACCCAGTGGAACACTAAATCTCACTCAAAAACTACAAGTACATGAAGTTTTAGCCCAATCTTCTGCAATACCGATGTGACACAATTAATCCCAACATAGCTCTAAGAACGGCATGAAATGTTTTTTTTTATTTAACACCATGATGTTAACAATCTGTCCGTTGGACAATCAGTAATTGGTTGGACAGTTATTACAGATATGTACATACAAATAATGACATGCAGGAGATGCTTCCAGTGAAGATTCCCCTTTAATATATATATATCCTAGTGAGGATGCTGTGGGAACATAGATTACACAATACACAGTGAGTCTAATTGTCATTAAGTAAGCCTAATTAAACCTGGCACCAGTGGGTTCAAATAATGATCGCTCAAGCACATTAGGGTGAACTTCAGTTCTAGCACAGTAATTAACAATAAATCGCTGAATTTCTTCTTTAATGGTAGGTATGTGTAAATCTTCTGATATTCTGGTGTTCGGAACATACCAGGGGGCGTCGACTACTAGTCGTAGTACTTTATTCTGGACGCGCTGTAGGATCTCAAGATTAGAATTACTCGCTGTGCCCCACAGCTGAATCCCATAACTCCATATAGGTTTAAGAATGACCTTGTACAACAGTAGTTTGTGTGAGTTGGGATTGCCTCCCAAACAACCAGTACATCTGCCGTAGCTCGAGTCCGAGTTGCTTCCGTTTCGTGAAGATGTGCTTTCTCCAAGTTAAACGTCGGTCTATATGGAGTCCAAAATATTTGGTGTCTTCTGCTTGTGTAAGTTGTTGACCATTTAGCGTAACCGGTGGGCAGGTGTTTCGATTTAATGTGTAGGTGACATGTATTGATTTTAATTCATTGGCTTTAATTTTCCATTTCATAAGCCAGGTTTGGAGTAAAACATACATATTCCTGAAGGTGCTGTGATGCAACTATTGGATCTTGATGTACGGAGAGTATAGCAGTATCATCTGCATATGTGGCAACTGTAGTGGTGTTGGTGGTTGGCAGATCAACCGTGTACAGGAGGTAGAGCAAAGGTCCTAAGACACTGCCTTGTGGTACTCCGGACTTTATTGATAGCAGGTCTGTTGATTCATCTTGATATTTTACGAAAAAGTGTCTTCCCATTAGGTAGGATTGAAGGATGATGACGTAACCATACGGTAGATGTTTTTTAATTTTATATTGTAGACCTTCATGCCAGACTTTATCAAAAGCCTGGCTGATGTCCAAGAATGCTGCTGAGCAGTACATTTTCGCTTCAAAGGCGTTATGAATTATATTTATTATTCGGTGGACTTGTTCGATGGTTCCGTGTAGGCTTCGAAAGCCGAACTGATGATCGGAAATAAGTTCGTTGTTATCCACGAAATGTTAATTTAGGAATTTCCAGGTATTTCCAATGCTTAACTAACAAAAACTAACTCTCTTATACTATATAGTTTTTTAAATAATCAATAAATAATTTGATATCGTTCAATAATATACATAGGTTATATAACTTTACATTGTCGTTTTACTAGGTTAAGTTAAATTTCTTTTAAATGCATAATTAGACGTATCAGTTGCTAAGATATTTATAACCCACCTTAGTAATGGTGCTTATAGTGCAAAATGTTTTGGAGAGAACACTAAAGAAGCTTAAAACCATGAAATACAACTCCCGGAAAGCAAATTCAAGATCTCAGAGTCACCACACTGAAAAAATTGTGTTTATAGAGTATTAAGAGTTGCCTTGTACATATTTTGTTTATAGTACGTTTATTGATTAAGCGCCCTTTATCCTCAGAATCGTCGGTTCCATTTAGTAACTATAGTTTCTCATATATCAATTAATTAAACTTAAATGTGCTGTGCCTATCTCGATTTCTCTCCGTAGCAATATATATTTTTTCTACGACCACCACTAAAATTAGACCTTTTAGCGCTAGCGTTTTTCACTAAAAGTGACGTTTTATAATTTTATTTTATCCTATTATGTTATTATGACAATAACTCCTTAGCAACGAGTTGCGTTAAGATGTATTTAACAGCACTAGTGTTGTTAAGAAAAATAACATAACGATATTTTATTAGCATTTAATCACTTGTTGACAGCACTGAAGTGTATTGTCAGTCTATGTCAAATTCGATGTTAGTAGGTTAGGTTTTGTTTGTTATTTGACACAAACCGACGCAAAACTTAACCTGAAAATCTAAAATTTAACATAACCTGACAGTGCTACCAACAATACAGTATTGAGTTTTTATCTTACTAGTGATACCACCACTCGCTGTTGTAAGCGTCATTAATAACCATTTTTCCTATTTTTTAAAAAGATTAGTATTTTAGGATAAAATAAACCGTGTTACAATATACGTAACGTTATCTGCTTTCTACATAGCTCGACAATTATAAAGAACTAGCTCCTAACGTAGCTCGTTCATTCAAACTATTCTCTCGTAATGTAAAAAGCTTGATAGCATTACTTGCATCGTAAATTACTATCGTGTGTTTAAAATTAGATCAGCTGTTTACTTTTAGCACATGTGTTATAAAGTGAAGTGAGGTTATAAAACTACAATTTCTCACTGGAAGTGAGGTTGTAAAGTTATTCTAGTTACTTCTTGCGTTACAGGTAAAGTGTTTTTTAAATAATTAAAGCGTTATGTAATGAATAATGTCAGATGTGTACTATTATAATTACCTTTGATAACTGGCTTTGACAGTACTGGCTTCACAAACATTTATTATTATGACATAAATTATAACTGTCATAAATGCAAACCTTTGTTAAATCGACATTTATGGATTAATAACAGAAAATTTAAGGTCGTAGAAAAAATATTGTATGCAAACTCGTGCTAAAAGTGTTATTGTACTCGACATGTTATGAAACTCAGCCTTCGGCTTGGTTTCATAATTTTCATGTCTTAAACATCAACTTTTAGCACTTGTTGCATAAATAACTATTATATACGATTGATCAGTAATAGACGTTTTTTTCAGTGTAAAGTTAGTCTTTTTCTCCCTCGGGCGATAAATATAATTTTCACCACCTAAATAACGGCAGAGGTCGTAAAACAATTTTATCGCATGCTGACGTCATTTTAGCGGACGAAATAGTTATGTATGCATTAAGGGCAGAATCACGATTAGGCATGTGTTACATACAACGTTTTATTTTATTTTTGTTCTGAAGTAGACAAAATTCAAGAATTCGGTATTTTGGGTACAGGCTACTGCGTCATCGTTGTGCTGGTGTCGTGTAGTTTTAGGGTGCTATAGTTTTTATCCAGATTGTTGGTGTTGCTCATGATACTACTACTACTAGTAGTAGTAGTATCATGGGTGTTGCTATACTACATTGTTGGTGCTTGTTATACTGTTTCGCAACTTTATAGGCCCTAAGGCCATAAAATCCATTTGACGTCCGTTATCGAAGACCAATAAACAACATTATGGTTCCAAAATAAAATAAAACAATTTCACCGCTCGCTAACGTTATTTTAGTTATTATTTACAAACACGTATTAATGAAAACCATACATAGCTAGTTATAAAGGTACTATTCAGTTAAAATAATTGCAAGAATTTCCCTGCTGTCATTTCACAACGTTTTAACTAATCTGAATCCGCCTTTATAAAACTTGGATCGTACATAAAGTTCTGTAGCACTTCAGGAGTAACCAGCGTCTTTGGCCCTTGTCGTGTTATAGCCATCGATGCTCCGCACTTCGTGCTATAACTTTCACGCCGCGGCTAAAAACGACTGTTTTAAGCCCTTGATACATAAATAACTATTATGTAGAAAAAAATATAGCATGTGGAAAAGGCGATAAATTGATTTCAGTTTCGCATTTGTTTTTCAGTATTGGCTTTAATAAGGTGGGGTGAAATTAATTAATTAATTAAGTATAAAGACCAGTCAATAGAGACATAAATTAGGGCTTACCTTGCAAAAGGTCAGGGAAAGTTCTAATTTGGCATACTTGTAGAGTCGCATGTCCTGATCGAGATACTAAGTTTGCGATTTTGAAAGGGCGCCGCTCGCGCCGCCATCTTGCTAAAAAGTTGCCAAAAATAACTTTTTTGTAAAATCGTACTAAAATATGGTCATTTATGCATTAATTTGCGGGCGTAAATAGTGCCGTTTGCGCCCTAAGGCCTAAAAATAATTTGCGGGCGTAAATAATGCCTTTTGCGCCCTAAGGCCTAAAAAACCAGCATCACATTGGCAACCAACAACAATTTGATTTTTGAGAACGAATCGTGCCATTTATTTTTCAAAGCTTTATGGTGGATTTTACAAAAAATCTTGTTTGCATTTCGGGCGTGAACGGCGATTTTGGCCCTTTGGCGTTTTATAATCCTTCGGCCTTTCGGGCCTCTGGCTTATAATTCCGCCGCGGGCCAAAATCGCCTCCTTCACGCCCTTAATACAAAAATAGCTATTTCGTATATATTTCTTGTCCTCTGCCATCTAGGCTGAAAATAGTTATTACAGGAATTGCAGGAAACAAAATTGCCTACAACTTTTGTCTGAAACTTTTTTTTGTCAGATGAATAATTCATGAGCTGCAGAGACGCAAGGTGGAGCAAATTTTCGAAATTTGCGTAAACGCTCCACTTTTCGTCGAAATTTCTGTTAGTATCTATTAATTATTATATAATTCAAGCTTTTACTCATTTCCACATCACCATGGGGTAGAGTAAGTGGCGCGTTTTTTATTTGGTATCCCAGTAAGCCTAATTCACGACTTAGTCTTTACTTATGTCTTCGGGGCCTGGACACAACGCCCACTGGTCACAAACCCCCACTCAGAATTTGGTCATAACGCCCAACTTCGATTCTGGCCACAATGCCCAACTTGGTCACAACGCCCACTTTTGATTCTGGTCACAACGCCCAACTTGGTCATACCGCTCAAGTTTGATTCTGGTCACAATGCCAATTTTGATTTTGGCCATATCCCCCAGGCGGCACAGAAAGTAAGAAAAATGTGTATCTAAAATGAATAATAATAAATTAAACTTTTAGGGTGAGGTAGCAAAATTTTCAAGTTTCCGTAAGTAGTATTAATATTATTTATTTTTGATAATAATTCAGTGGTGTACTGTGTTGTCCAAAGGAGTTTCTAAATTCTGCTTATAGCATAAAATTGTATTTTTTATATGAAACACATAGTTAACTGTGGCATTATGAGAAAGAGGAATTTATTTCCCATTTCAGTGACATATGTCGCATGGGATCGATTTATTCATTTTCATTACTTTTATAGTAACAATTCATAATTTTTAATATTTCGTCGTTTTCTAGTTGAAGGCTTGTGCCATTTAGAATATAAGTTATTAAACAAAGTTTTTGCGTTGTTACAATACCACCGTTTGATTGACAGAATTAATCACGTTTGATTGTTGTTTATAATATTATAGTATCCTTCATACATCCATTTATCAGAACATTTTATTGTCCATTAAAACCTCTGCAGCTTCTCAAATTAAAAATGCATTTGCAAAAATTGAAATATCCTACTTCATATACGAGGGAGGTTCGAAAATATGCAAATGATTGAAAAATAAATACCCTTATTTTTCAAAATACACAAAAGTGTTAATTGGAAGTATTTGTTATAACATATCTATTAAAAATTATAATTTATTTTAAATTGCTATTTGATCCGTTTGTTATTAAATTATTTAAAAATTTGACACAAAAATGAAATTTGTTAGCACTAATTTCGAATCACGTAATATCCTGGTTGCTAAGTGAGGGGAAACTCAGATTTGGCAGTACACGTTTATCGTATCCGCTGATAAGTTAACTTTGAAGTATTTCATTTGATAATACACAGGGTGGTATGAAAAAATAGGAAAAACCAGAAAAAAAAATTTCGAAGCAAGTAACTTTGGCTTTATATTTGACACCTACTCTTAATTCTTCTTAAAATAACATTTTTGTCTATTTTGAAAAATAAGGGTACTTTATTCGTGAACCATTTTCATATTTTTTAACCTCCCCCATATACGAAAGAATATATTTACATTTTGGCAAGTGCATTTTTAGTTTGAGATGTAGAAACTTGTATCAGGAATACAACTGTCTGATAAATGGATGATAAAAAAATCCATGTGTTACAAATTTATGAGGGGCGGTATATGTTATATTATACAGATTGGTGGTGGATAATGCAAACATAGGTAGTCCATTGAGTTAGAATACAGTTTATGGGCTTTGTATGCGTTAGGCAGAAGTCGACATATATGATTTAAAATCCAGTATCCTAGAGTTCAGTGTGTTCTAAAAACAAAACCTTTTGATTCTGCGGATACTAGATGTTAATCGTATGTAGGTCTGTTTATGGCTAACGCATACAAAATCCATAAACTGTATTCTAGCACATTTGATTACTTATGTCCTCATTTTCCTCCACCAATCTGTATATTATGATATATATCACTGGAATGGGAAAAAATCCTTTTACTCATGATACCACACACAACTATGGGTTCCATATACAAAAATACAACTTTATGGTCTAACTCGAATTTCAAAACTTTTTTTGAATAACTGACTACCCACTGCATTCGTATCGAAAAAGTGCCAGAAGAAAGTCAAATATGGTCACAAAGCGAAAATTTAAAAATTAAATTTAAACTCGAAAACAAAAGACGGTAGCCCATTTTGGTTTCCACCATTAAGTTTTTCTCGAAAAAAGATAGAAGATGGGGGTCCATTTTTCCATATCTCCTATACTTATCGAGATTGCCTATGAAAACATGGAAATTTCCCCAACCTGTACACTTGAAACCATTTTTCGGCTTCGCTCGAATGTTTTCTCCACATACCAATTATTCCAGGACCAGCCTGTATATTGTCTTTGCATAATAATCAATTGTGTTTCGAAATATTTCAATTTACCAGTGCATGCTTTTCGTGCCGATTCTGGAAAGCCCCAAAAACATTCGCTGGCTTATCGCGAGGTCGCAGCGTCAGCTGTCTTTGTTAGTTGGCCGAATGCGCGAGGATTCTTTTCCTGCACCTCGACGAAGTAACTTGCTTCTAAAAAGGTCCCATTCGTGCTTTATTACGCCACTACGATTAATTTTGAAGGGCTGACTATAATCAGCTCTTAATCGACAGTTTTACCCGCGAATTTAATCTTGGAAGTAAGGTTGCCGTCCGATTTAATTTTCAACACCTGCTAACGTCCTACCTAGCCCCTGCGGCTTGTGAATGGCTTTTCTGCAATTACGGAAGCATCCCTGGCGCTTTCTCCCCCTGGTATAGCAACTCTTGGCCAGCCTTTGGTTAACAGTAGCCTTGGGCGTCGGAGGTTAGTGATTCTTGGTGTTATATCATACTACTTTAAAAGTGGACGGTCTTTCTGCTTTTAAGTAGGTTCGGTCAGTTTAAATTTGTACTTTCCGTTGTTATTACATATAAAGTTTAATCTCATACAGTCAATCTATTTTAATACTTGAATCTTAATGCGTATATTTAATTACGATTAATATTTAAAGCTACAAATTATGCATTATGCATTGCCGCTTTTTGCTTTCAATAGCCTGAACAGAAAGGTTTTTTGAAATGACAGCGGTATGCATACCACTCGATTTATTTGTGGTTACAATTAATTGAATAACCCAAAAAGGGGTTTCTTGGTGCGTGTCGCAACCTTCATTTAAGTTGCACAGCTCTACTATAACATTATTTGTGATCACATTGTTTTGATTATTTATTATTGAATTATCATACTACAGATTTTTAAGTAGTTATTAAATAAACGCTAGTCATTTGTAGTTTAGTAAATTATTCGAAATCATCTGATTTCTGGCGCCCATATCCTTTCTTTTGAAGACTTTGCAGGGTACACAGCTGGTGGTTTGAACCCACGATCAAATCGCCGAATTTGAGTTAGCTCGGCCATCGCGGTAAGTGAAGATTTTTAGAGCTTCCGTGTAGTACGAACTTTAAGGGGGTTAATCTGCGATTTTTACTACCATTGATTATTTTAATTAATTAACCGCAGGTCAGCTTCTTTATCGTTTTACACTCTGCGACAGCGACCGCGTTTATTCAAGAAAATAAATTTGAACCTGCTTAGTAAAAGAAACAATAATTAGCTATTGTAGGTATCGGAACGTTAAGAAATTGCTACGTCTTGTAATGTCTATGACGTATTCTGAATTTTCACCCATTGAGTTTTCCGTCGGAATTTTAATGCCTCTAATGTTCTCTCGCGGAAAGCACGTTGGATTGAAATGACAGAATTGTTTAAATTGCTAGTTATACCTATACAGATTGGTGGCGGAAAATGAGAACGTAAGTAATCAAATGAGTTACAATACAGTTTATGGGCTTTGTATGTGTTAGGAGCCTTAACTTTGGGTAGAAGATTCAATTTGTTACGTAAGGTAGTGCTAAGAAGACATTTTTTGAAATTCAACCCCTAGGAGGGTGAAACGGGGTAAAATGGGTTTTTACGAATACCTTAATGTCGCTTACACCCGGTGTTTAATTGCAAAAATTCTTAATGCAGATGCTTAAAAACTTATTGCAGGATTTTGCTCTAATCAACCCCTAAAGGAGCAAGTATGTGTTCGGGATGAATTTTGAAAAATTAACCCGTAAGGGGGTAAAAGGAGTTAAATGGGTTTTCACAAATTCCTCAATATCTCTTAGACCCGGCTATCGCCTCATCAAAAGAAGTAACATTTTCATGTTCTAAAGTCATTAATTTCGCGCACTTAATCCAAAATAGTAATTTACGATAATAGTAAAGCTAGTCTTTAGTCACGAGTGGAGCAGAGTTAAAACCCGAGTGCGAGAGCGTATTAAGCCCCGTGAGTTACTAAAAATGCTTTACGCATGTGTATCGTACAATATTTTATCTGCGATAGAATCTACAAAACACGATAAATATAAGAAAAATATTTAAATGTAAATTGCAAACGGTCGTAATTTTGCATGCTTAAATTTTTTTAAACCTTTACTACTGACGACGTGTCGAATGAAATCTTTTAAACACGTTGCTGCTGACGACTTAGACTAATGAAAACATGTTATTAAACAGTCGTTTTACAAACTTAAAACTGCCAACTAAAAGTCAATTTTACACTGTCGTGGATAAAGTAAATTTTATTCACTATTATCATTAAAGTGTTACTCTAGCAACGTGGTTTTAGCGGATAAAGCACTTACAACTTTATAGGTAGGTGTTGGAAAGTAGGTAGGTATGGTGCAATTGAATAAAGGGGCATTTTATCCATAAGGGGAAAATCTTAGCTCACGAGACAGCCGAGTGATATAATTTCCCCGAATGGATAAAATCTCTTTATCGACTAGCAACAACATACTGTACATTTTCGCCATAAAAACAAAATATGAAAAGCTACTCATAACTCCCAAGGGACTTGTCAAATTATTTCTCCCTGAAACTCATGGTAACAATGCAACTACAATTAACGTCTTATTAGCAACCATACAATGAGGCAATCCTTGATGTTACTTACACATTCTAATTTTAAATGTCTATGACATTTTGAAATTTCATACTATTTTTAGGAATATGCTAGTAGATAAAATATTGTATGCACCACGGGAGATATTCATGTTCTTTACCTTCGGTTGACTTACAGACCTCGGGCCAGAGGCCCTCGGTCTGTAACACATGTCAACCTCAGGGAAAAACATATTCATATCTCCCTTAATGCATAAACATCTATTATTCACGTGCAGCATATAAAACTTTTTCCAATACCTACAATTAATTGTATAAATAACTTTTAAAATTGAATAAATAATTTTAAATATGTAATCATACTACTGGGTTGTGTACCAGTTTCCACGGTAACAAATTTGTATTTTGTAAGTTGCTATGGATTATTAACTACTTTATTCACTAGTGAATAAAGCAACTCTTTGTCCATCCTCATCATTAAAATGCTGCTTTACCAAAGGTTTGCTCATATACAATACAGTTTTATAAATAGGCATTGGAAAAAGAAAATAGCTTCACTACTATAGCCAAATTCTCCTGAGAAAATATATGGAAACAGATAACAAAAACGTAAGTGTATCTAAAAAAATGTAGGCACCACTCTGCTGCCGACAAACTCTCCAAAAAAACCGCGACTTTTTCCAACAATTTCAACACTTTCGTCTGCAATATATTTTTCAAAATGTATGTTTGCCTAATATTTGTATTGACTTGTAACCCGAACATGTCAATCATGTTGCAATAAAAATAATTAAAATTCAACAGTATACAATTACATGGAAGTTTAAGGTCTACACACTTACTTGGGTGCCTGCACTTCTTCAGCTATGAACTATAATCTAGCCCGAAATTTTTATGAAAATGTGTTTCAAAAAATCAAAGTTGGATGTTGTGATCAGAATCAAACTTGGGCGTTATGACAAAGTTGGACGCTGTGGCCAGAATCGAAATTGGGAGTTGTGACCAAGTTGGGCGTTCTGTCCAAAGTCGAAATTGTGCGTTGTGACCAAAATTGAAGTTGGGCGTTGTGACCGAAAAGGTGGTTTCAGTGGCGTCGATAGCTCTCTCCTATAGCCGGAGCTGGGCAAATTACTTTTAAAAAGTAATTAATTACTAATTACCAATTACCGCCCAATGTAGTAATTTAATTACCAGAGATTCAATTACTCACAGGAAATAGTAATTCAATTACCAATTACTTAGTAATTGTAATTGTACAACATCAATATTACTTTTTCAATTACTTTAGTATATAGTTGTATTTAGTAGAATTTTCTTGCAAGTCGCAACTATCATTAGTGTCGTGTCGATTCGTAATCGTTTTCTAAAAATGCTTAATTTTTATGTTTTGTTAACTATAGTAACCTAAGGGCCGGTTGCAGAAAGCAACGTTAAGTCTAGTGTTAGCTAACGCTACGTCAAAGTGAACAATAACGAATCGTATCTCAAATTTTATGGTAACTAATACATTAGTAAACAAAATTTGATGCGCTTTTGTTCACTTTGACGCGACGTTAGCTAACACCAGACTTATTAACATTGCTTTCTGCAACCGGCCCTAATACTTTATCACTCTTGAAGGTTTTTTGATAATTCAATCTTCTAGCTACATGCACCGTTCACCAAAACCAAGAGTTTTTAGTTTGTTTTGATGTAAGATGTAAGTAAATAAATAAATTCAAGTATAACAATTATACAGGGTGTCCAAAAAAAAATGGGACACCGATTTGGCATAGATTCCTTAGGTTATAATAAACCGATTAAACCTAATATACTTGAGTACAAAGTCTCTTCAGTAAGAAAGTATAGAGACTTGGAAGTTCAAATCTATATATTTTTTATATTAGTTTCCACATAAGTTATCACTCAAAGTTGAGCTTTTTATCACGATTGTGTATTTAGTTGCCGAGGCCCGAAGGGCCAAACCAAATAAATCACACAAGAATTGAAATTGAACTTCCAGTGCCCAGGGGTACATTGTTTTTTTAAATCGAGAAACTGCGAAGTTACAACATTTTAACCAACTTGTATAGGTGACGTTGACGTAGATTGACGTTTACCTATCGCCCAGCCGCCTACAAAAAGTTGTAAAACAATGGATTACTTCACTGCCGATTTCTCGTATTTTATTTGACGAGTTCGACATTCTTCACTGCCAATTAAAAGAAAAAACAATTTCAAATATGAAGAAAAGTCGAATTTAATTTTGGCTAGATTTTGTAATGATATTAAAAAAATAGCACGCTGAATATGTTATAAAAGTGATTTTTCCATGTTCGTGATAAATTAATCCACTCCTTTTGCATCACTCGCTCGTAAATTAAACGTTGAAAAACTTTCACTTTTCTTAACTTGTAGAACAATCTATTATTAAATACGCTTAACATGAGGCTGAATGACGAAAATATGTAACTTACCTAAGTATACAGGGTGGAGCATTGGATTTCTTAAGTGTTTGACAGCAAATTTCTATTTAGATTTTGTAGAAGAAAGATCCAATTGGCGCAAGTTGAGCATTTTTTGTTGGCTCTGTTCGAAAATACTTTTTTTACCCCTTTATACGAAAGTGACATTTTCCGTCGCCTGTTAGGGGTATACGGAAAATATACGTATGGGTCCCTGGTTGGTTTCCAATGGCAGTGGGAGGGAATATAATACATTGACTGCCGTTGCCATTAGAGACGGGAGACAATGTGATTATTATTAATAATAAATCAACTGCCTCCTAGTTTTCATATTTAAATATTTTTGAATGCAGCTGATTACAAGAGATAGTCTCATCATAAAATGTAAAAGTGTTGTATGTATAACTCTGGACTAAAACGTCATTTCATCCCTTACATGATTACAATAAATTGATTAGGTACTGTTTTGGCAAACTCTGAAGAACTAAACTACATCTGCGGGAGGGAATGATACATTTTCTTCCCTAGTAATACAAATAGTTATTAAAAATGTATTAGGTAATTTCTGAAATTTTAAAACAAAATATCAATTTGGTGTTTATCAGGGACCGTTGAAAGTTGACAGATGACTGATAAACATTGTTGAAAACGGCTGATTGAAATAAGAATTTGTACTTTAGTTACAAAAACAAAAGATATTTGCTCAAGCACGTAACAATGAAGTCATTGTTACATTCAAGTGACCTTTATACTATGTGTTCAAAAATAAATTACATAAGGGTTGAATATGGCAATTTTTAGAATTTTCAATCGCGATATCAGCATATAATATAAACTTATGACAGCAACAACAGTGATTATGTTAATGAATTCTAAAGCGTGCTGTTGCCAATACTTTTATATACCATGGCCAACCCTTAAGTAATTTCTTTTTGAACACACCGAATAAGAAAATTACTGTGAACGCTCGACAATTAAATTGCTCAGGTTGCTTTCAAATTTCAAAATGTTATTAACATCTTTAAGAATACCTATTGAGTTTAGAGCAATAAAATATCTGAAATTACGTAAATTGGGTCACTCACTATACACTGTTCTTTTAAAAAACTAAATGGAATTTTGTGTAAAATCGAAGCCAATATTTGAATGTCTCGTAATTAGCAAGGGGGTTTTTAATAATAATCGAAGCTAACATGCGGCAGCAGTCTATAAAAATTATGCACTAGCGCCAGTATAAGCAGCATATGAGCATTAGAAGACAAGCAAGCGACAAAGAATGGATAATTTACAAAATGTTCAATGCAAGAATGCGGTAAACTTATGCGGCGGCGTTTTAAAATTACCATACGCCGTAATGCATTTTTGAGTTAACCAGACATGGGATTTTGCAATTAGGTACATTTTATATATGTGTTTTCCGCTGTTTAAATGTTGTTATCGGATTTTGTCCGTTTAATTCAATTCCTCACTCAAAAACGTAATTTTCTGGACTTAACATCTGTTACACCTGCACGGATCGTTTAAAACAAGCAAATTGAGATGAATAAATAATCATTACGATCCAATATCGTCTAATAAAGCTATTTAAAATTATTATTTTACCGTAGATATCGTAATCTGTAATGTACTTACAGCAAATATTCTTATAGCGTCTTACACTTAGCGTCTCTCACAATAAATATTAGTGTCACTAGGTCACTATTACAACGTTTACAAGCTACAGATACACGTACTAATGCTCGTGGACGCGTTATACAAAATGCAGAAGTTGCTGTTATTCGACTCGTCAGAGGAAATAATAAATTAGGCGTATATTGCGCGGGGAATACCCTGCCATTTGCTTAATATGTAACTTAATAAAACCTTATCTTATTTATGCGTTCTGGAGATTTAGCACCCCATCGAGGTCAGTAATTCAGTAATTGAAATACCACAAACTAATTCAATTGCCTCGAGTAATTTCAATTACCACAAGTAATTCAAATACCCATAAAGTAATTTAAATACTTTAGAGTAATTTAATTACACGAAAGTAATTGAGTAATTGAATGCAGTAATTAATTACTTCTAAAAAGTAATTTTCAAGTACTTTTTAACAAAGATGGCAATTCCCAATTACAATTACCGCATTTTGAAAAGTAACTCAATTCCAAGGCAAATAAACAAAAAGGAATTTAATTAGTAATTTAATTAAAAAGTAATTAATTACTGCCCAGCTCTGCCTATAGCAGGCGTCGGTGGGCGTTGTGACCAAGTTGGGCGTTGTGGCCAATATAGTTTTTGGGCGTTATGACCAAGTTGGGCGTTGTGACCAAAATCAAAATTGGGCGTTGTGACCAAGTTGGGCGTTGTGACCAGAATCGAAGTTGGGCGTTATGACCAAATTCTGGGTTGGGGTTTGTGACCAAGTTGAGCGTTGTGGCCAATATCGTTTTTGGGCGTTATTACCAAGTTGGGCGTTGTGACCAAAATCAAAATTGGGCGTTGTGACCAAGGTGGGCGTTGTGACCAAAATCGAAATTGGGCGTTGTGACCAAGTTGGGCGTTTTGTCCAAAGTCGAAATTGAATGTTGTGACCAAAATTGAAGTTGGGCGTAGTGACTGAAAAGGTGGTTTCAGTGGCGTCGTTAGCTTTCTCCTATAGCAGGCGTCGGTGGGCGTTGTGGCCAATATCGTTTTTGGGCGTTACGACCAAGTTGGGAGTTATGGCCAAAATCAAAATTGGGCTTTGTGACCAAGTTGGGCGTTGTGACCAGAATCGAAGTTGGGCGTTATGACCAAATTCTGAGTTGGGGTTTGTGACCAGTGGGCGTTGTGTCATAGCCCTATGCCTTCTAATTCTTTTAGATGCCCTAGATTAGGGATGAGCAACCTTTTTTTACACATTTAAAAATGTTGTGAGAGCAGTATGTAAGAAACTTATGTAATAAGAAATCCGATGAAAAATTTTGAACTTTGGATATATTTTGTTGGTGTTTTAAACTTTTCTTCAACTGATTCAATTGATCCTTCCGCATTTGACCTTGCATGTTTTTATAATTTGTCTCTTGTTTTGTCTCATAATGCAGTTTAATATTATATTCCTTTAAGACGGATACTGAATCTGAGCATAAAAGGCAAACAATTATCTTTCACCAGAGTGAAAAAATAATCCAATTTCCATTTTTCATTAAAAGTTCTATTTTCATCCTCAACCTTTGGTTTTTTGTGTTTGCTGATAAGACATATTTGCATCTATAACAATAAGGCCAGTGTTTATAAAAATATTATAAAACAAATTTTTTTGGACGATAAGTCATAAAATAGACAATACAAAATACACAAAAAAGGTGATTAATTTTTCGTTTTTTGTAATTCTTTCGGCAGGCTTCATGCACAGTCACGGAACTCAAGTTTGTTAAGAACCGTGTACCTTTACCGTCATTCCGTTTGACACTTAATTGTATTAAAGTCTTCAAGCTTCTTTCTTTAATAGTACCCACTTCACCTTCATTCAAAGTTTGTTCACATATAAGCCGTTCACGATCTTTTTGGGTCAGGTGGGGCTATGACCATCTAGTAATTTTGTTGGCAGGACCTCTGTGGAAATTGACACTTTTTGTGTTAGGTTAGGTTGTTTTCAGTGTAAGGTTATATTTTCTGAATAGGTAGATTGTTGCCGGATATTCTCTAGTCTCCACATCGACTCGCGTTCTTTTAAATTTGGTCTGTCCTTTTTAAATTGGAAGTAGCATCCTTTAATGGAAATTTTTTGTTGTAACAAAATTATTTTGGGCATTTTGACTTTTCCTTTGACGGAAATTAAAATTATTTTTACACATTTGATGAATCATTTATTTTCTTACGAATATTAAAATAATAAATCTGGCAATGTGGTGGCAAGAAAATGTCGAACAGACACTGACAGAAAAAAAAAGTTGCATCCGCTACATCATCGAATCAGTTAGTCCAACATGAGAAGAAAAAATCATAGCCAACTCTGTCCCAAAAAGTTCGTGAACGGCTTATATAAAACAAATATCTGCTGGAGTAGCCATAGCGAACGTACACTGCTCCTAGGATACGTAGACTACAGGAATGGAACTGAGGCCTATGATTAAGCAACACGAAGTTGATCGGGGCCACCCCGCAGGGTCAAGGCGAGGAGATTTACAACCTGTAACATGCAGAAGCAGACAAGACTATCGATATATTACGTCACAGAACCTTGCGCTTCCCCACGCCTTAGATTTTTGCTTGTTGTAGTTAAGTGCGTCGCTTTGCTAGTTAACAGTAAGTATTACCTATATTTTGTTTAAATACTTCTAATGTCTATCGCTTTTATTCAGCTCCTCAATGTATATGTTTAGTTTGTTTACAGCGAAATAGATAAATAAAAACATCTATAGCTAATTTTGCAATTATTGCGTCACCTACCCATTTAACTAAAATACTTAATTTTTTTCATTTATGAATTTCAGCACGAGAAAGAAGTATTCCTGCGTTCCTGGCTGAAAAAAAATTCTACTGTATAGGTCAGCATTTTCATAAATTTCTGTACCGCGTTCCTTAGCTTCCGAAAAGTTAGAAGTTGTCAGGCCATTTTTATTTTTCCTTAATTCGTATAGCTACATAACCATTTGGAGCAGTTTTGGTACAAAATTGGCGAGGCCGCCTGTATATTGGTCCCGTTTCGGTAGTATTTTATCTTTTAATACAGCAGGTTTTCGCATCAAACAAACTCCTAACTCGCGCGTCGCTTTTGGTTTTGTTTGCCAGTCTAGCTTTCGCACGAACATCTATGCCGTCGCATTTTGGCAGCTGGCTGTCCCATCGCTGGTAACAGAGCTCGTTGATAATATTTTCTAGAAACATAATCCATGGGAGCAAGTGCAATGCCTATCGTCAAACTTTTAAAACATTAGTCGATCTTTCTCGCACCGAAACGGCCTCATCGTCGACGCGCGAAGTTGCTGTCTTGCTATTGGTCACACCTGTGGCCGGGCAGACAGCGTGTTTAAGCGCGAAACCCTGTTGAGCGTTGGTTTTTGAGAGTCTCTTCTTGACTAGCGTCGCGTGTGGGCTGCGGTGTTTCTTTCGAGGTGTTGGTGATGTCCAGTGTGCCGGCCTAAGCCACACAGTACTTTCGGAGGCCTGTGGCCTGTTTTAATCTGTCTCTTTGAGCGGAATTCTTTCTCGAGTGAGCTAATTAGTTACCGTACCGATGTTTCAATTTGCCAAGGGGGCAGAACGCATCTGGTCCCGCGCTTAAGCTGGGGATATTCTCTTGGACGCCGTTGCTTTCACCTGCACCATCTCACAGTAGCAAAGCCGCAGTCGACGTCCGCCAACTTACGCCGCCGCGTCTTGAGGCTGACCCACTATTAAGGTAGTGTTCACTTTGTTGCAATTAACTTTTGTGTAACAAACCTGTTTGCCGCAAGCTGACATTTGTATCGCATTAATGCTTGCTTAATTGCTGTCCGATACTTTATGTAAGCCTTGTACATTCAACACAAATTAATATTTGTGTAACAAACCTGTTTGCTGCAAACTGACATTTGTATCGCATTAACGCTTGCTTAATTGCCGTGCGACACTTCATGCAAGCATAGTACATTTAATACCAAATTAACATTTGTGTACCAAACTTCTTTGCCGCAAGCTGACATTTGTATCCCATTAAAATTTTCTTACTTGTCGTCCAATACTTCATTCAAACCTAGTACATTCAAGTGCAGATTTAACCTTTATGTAGTAAACGTGCTTGTTGCCAATTGACATTTCAGTATAAGTAATCGAAGTTGACGTTCAGTTGAGGCGAGGTACACTCACAGGTAGAAGTTAACCTTTGTTGTACGAGTTATGCTTCGTTGTTTAGGAGTTAAAGCGCTTTTCAGCTGGGTTTATTCCGTTAAGTATTCATTCCGTTCACTGCTAAATTGATGTACGTGCCGACCACGTCGAT